>NTHP01000304.1:454713-465468 GCA_003416845.1 Oplegnathus fasciatus
CCCTCTGTCTGTATTTTTTTTTTTTCTGTGTTCAGGATGTTTCTGGGCATAAACCTTTGGGCAGTGGTGTGTAGCCCCCAGCCAATAACAGCACACAGGGTGTGAGGTGCAGCAGTCTATAAAAACGTAGCGACCAGGCACGTGGGACCACCAGAAGTGTGTGTGCTTTGAGCCGGGGAGGAGGGGCCAACTTCGAACGTTGCATTTACAAACCGCAACCGACAAATCCTACTCGTTATACCTTTAATGTAACATTTTGTTTGATAATACACTATTATTTTGTTAAGAGTTACACATTTATTGCACTCACCAGTGAGTGGCAGTATGTTGTCTGTTGCACATTACTGCAAGCCACACAAAGGAAGATATTGGCAGTTAATAATCCAAACCCCTGGTCTGTTATGAAAGTGTGTGCTGCTGCTGAACTGATGTTTCCACAGTCTGAATGGGGTAACAAATTCATGGAGAGTTACTGCATTTATCTGATGGCTGGGGTGAAAAAAAACAATGAAATGTGCACCAGCCTATATGGCACTGCATCACGTTTTCTCCACTGGAAGAACACCCTAGAGGGCACCTCAGCATGTTTTCTTGCACATTGGGCCACCCATAGTGGGGCACTTTTACTGCATTTTTTTTCGACCATGGGTGCACAAGGGAGTACTTTTCACAATGTGGTACTTTCATTGAAGTTAAATCTGAATAAGTTAAGTAAAATGTCAATAGGCTGCTTTTTCCATCACTTGAAATAGTAACACACATCAGGTTGATGGCCTGTCATGTTTTTTAAGGGCAGAATTTCTTTTTAGCTATATAATCATTATAGTCAAGTCCACATGACTCCATATCCTGAACTGGTTGTGTATTTGTGTAACGTTACGCAGCTGGGTGGGAGGCGCCAAGACACCGTTTCAAGAGACAATGGATGGTGGCGGTGATGGAGGGAAGTCTGAAACATGATAAGGACGTAAGGATTTTTTTAATGATCAAAAAAAAAGTTTCAGACATGAATGAATGCCCCAAATAATAATAATTAATACTGCTGCTGGTACTACAACCACTGCTACAAAAAATAATGTTAATAATATATGTTTATTTGTACCCCACATGCAGTATCAATATCATGTGATCATACAGTATGAGAATTGAGCTGTTTGGGAGGTGAAATGTTGCCATCTAGTGTTCAGGATTCATACAGTTGCGAGAAGCTTCTTTGTTCATTTTATTTCATCAGATTTATTTTTTACAGCATATTTCATGAACGGAATGCATCTCAAAACATTTCACAAAAACAGAAAAGTTTGATGAATCCAAATGTAAAACTGATAACATTCCCATTGCTGAGATAAAATAATAGCATAAGTACAATGTCATTTCATTACATTTCAAGAGAGATCGCTCTATATTTGAAGGTGGCATGACAAAAGGAGGTTATATACTGTATATGTTCAAAGTTTTATTAAAATTATAATTTTCATTTGTGATTAAAAAAAAGCCCTGTGACATTATCAATCCCAACAATCAGAGGAAGCTGTAGTTCTAGTTTTTATAATATTGTGGTGGAAAAAAAACTGAAAGCATGCAGTAGAGAGGACATTAAATCTGGTCCAGTGTTTCTATACAAGGATATACTGTATCGAACTCAAATAAGCAAAAATAATTCTATTAAGCATGACTCAAAACTGAAGCCCTTTTCTTTAATGTGGAGGTAGCGTCCTAAAAGAACAAACTACCACCAGTTACACCCGACAGCAGAAGCCATCTCAAATCAAGACACACACAGACAGACTTAAGGCCTTGCATTCTTATCATAGACTGTAGCTACAAAAGAAGTGGACGTAGCCACCGTGACGTCACCCATTGGTTTGTGGACTACTGTTCTGAAGCCTCGAGTTTGGCATCATGGCTGTCGCCATCTTGGTTTTCTGGAGCCAGAAGTGGCCACGCCCTTAAGCATACCCTGCTTTATCGTCTATTTTACTCTAAATGGGACCTTAATTTACAAAATGAACATCATGCTGTATTGAAGAAGACTTGAAACTAGCGATTGAGACCATAAACTCATTGGGAAAATGTTTACTGAGGTGATAAATCAATTGAGAAGTAGGATCATTTTCTCATAGACTTACATACAATCTGTGATCATACAGTATGAGAATTGAGCTGTTTGGGAGGTGAAATGTTGCCATCTAGTGTTCAGGATTCATACATTTGCGAGAGGCTTCTTTGTTCATTTTATTTCATCAGATTTATTTTTTACAGCATATTTCATACAATCTGACCTCTTTCTGGTCTGCTGGCCATTAGAAAGAATGCAGGTTTATGCACTTCTTATGTAAAAATATTAAGGGTGTTATTGATAACATTTTTATGTAGAAGAATCGTTTTTAAAAAAGAATACATCCACAGAGCTTTTAGAAAGGTGCGTAATCAAAGTATGGCTTTCCCTAAAACAAAAATATTATGATTGTGAGTTAATCATAATAAAAATTTTAACAGGTCCAAAATGAATGTTTTGTGTCTCTGTGTAAGACGTCTGATGTTTGGTTCCCAATAGTATAACGCCGTTGGTATCACGTGGTATCTCTGTGTCGTCAGCAGTCAAGAGTCTTAGTAGTTGCCAGTTAGTGTGGAAAAAAACGGAAAGTTCAGAAATGGAAAGTTTGACGGTAATCTCAAGTGCTCAGCAACAAAAGGAGGAGCGAGACCAGGGTGAACATTGGTTCAGCTTTTGCTTGTTGTAGTCAGCTGAAGGAGTTTAAAGGGCTGAGCCACACTGAGGTGGCCACTTTTCTTCTTGACAGGTAAGCTAAAGCTAAGGTATCGTTAGCTAACTGGGAAGCTACACCGACACTGTCTCATCAGATCAATGTGCACGACGTAAATGCACATAATCATTACTGGTTCAAAATGAATTAATTACTCTACCGCGAAAGATTCATCCCTTGACATGACTGAGTCTGTCTGACTCTCACTCCACTCAATCATGAAATATGCAGGTTGTGCAACGAACTGGCAACCACTTGAGGCGGCATGTGCTTTGAGCAACAGCAGTGTTGTGATGTGAATGCAATGGAAAGGGGGAGGGGGCTGAATATTATCAATATCACCTTTAACATATTGACATTGTTACAGAGTTTAAAGCTAAAATACTACCCAATTTCTGGATTACTCTCTATCTCTAAAACCTTTTTTTGTAACTGTTGCCCCTACCCACCCACTCACTGTTAACAGATCAAATGGGTTTCGTAGTCGCTGCGGTGATCATCATAATCTCTGTGGTGATCGTCGTCGCACTCACTCCGTTTCTCATACTGCGATCAGCAGGGCTCCTCACACTGGAGTCATCACAACTTCGTATGTCCTCTTGCCCTCTTGCCTACTCTGCCTTTTTTTTGCCGTCTCTTTGTATTCTTCCTTACAAACTCTGGAAAGTGAACACATAACAGTCAGATGTTTGGGTGTGACAGGTTTTTACTTGATTGTGTTTCGTTGGCAGCTCTCACCTGGAACAAAGCTTCCACCATAGTTGCCCTGAAACCACCTCAGCTGTGTTGTTGTCACTGAGCTGTGATATTTCTACACTTTGCACTCCATCAATACATATAAATATGACTCAGTGACATGTTTTCGACAGTGAGATTCAAAAACCTGTCTTTGGCTTGGCTTGATAAAAACATACAATATACAGGCTGTGTTAAACAATCAGAGATAGAGGGGATAAAAAGTAATTTGATCAAATGCAGCAAATATCTGAAGGGTGTGTGTGTTGACTGTGTAATGTTTTGTAATTTGGCCTTGTGACTATGAAAAGGTCTCTTTGACATAATTATTTCACATTTCACTGCAACAATCATTTTTTCTTTTCTTTTGAATATTTATGAAAACACTTCTTCCTTGTAAATAAAATGGGCTGTATAAATAAAATATTTTGGCTTCTGACAGTCTGTATCTTGGTGGACAGACAACTGTTGATTTCTCTGCCTATAAACCTAAATGCCCTGATATGACCGACCCCCTGCTCATTCAGCCCCATTAATAGGCCGTATCAGATGTTAACCTCTGTTCACATCACAGCATCTTGTTCATCAGTCAGTGTGAGTGTGTTTGCATGCGCCTTTAAGGGTGAAAAACGTTACCTCTTGGCTTATTCCTCCTCTTCTTCTCTGTTCTTCCGACAGCGGAAGCAGCAGCAGCAATAGATGATGAGAATGAGTGTGATGCGAGGACAACTGCACCGATGATTGCTGCAGTGGAGCCAATGTTCATGGAAGCTGCAGGAAGGAAGGAAGACGAGTTGGAGGAAGAAGAAGAGAAGGGTGCATATTATGATGCACTGTTGTAAAGATGTAATAATTGGGAATACCAAGTTCCCAGATAACAAAAATTAATGAAAAGACGCTAAAAGAGGGTTTGTCTCACGTGGCATGACTGAGAGGGTGATGTCGCAGGTAGCAGAGCGGACCTTGTTCCTTGAGGTGCAGGTGTAGTATCCTGATGCAAATTTGGAGATATTGTATAGGGACAAGATGCCTCCCTCTGAAAGATAGAGAAACAGTTACATTCTGTACACACATCAATGCTATCATGATTTTATTGTCTTCTTCTTTTATAGACTATAAACTCTACTGCTCATAGTTCCTGAAAGTATTATTGTAGATTTTGGTGATACAAAGGTGTCATGATACAGCAGAGTGAAATGTGAAACTTTTGCAAAGACAAAACAGGGACATTATTGATATCATTAAAGTAGAGCCTGACCAAATGCCATTTACAGTATATGTTTGTGTTAATTTCAAAATAGCGTTGCCATTACATTTTTGGTCTACAAGAGAGCACTGAGAAGATTGTTTTTTGATTGTAAAAATGTCTTGCTCCGTACACATCTTGGTCACATTTCCTCAATAAAAAATTCTGTTATGTTTTAAAAAAAATAAATGTATGTGATTTTTTAAAATTTCCAAATATCGTTTTTATTTTTTATCGTATTTTTATTTATTATTTTCATTAGTATCAACCTCAAAAATCTACTAGTGGTCCTACATTAGAGATACATGCTCTGATTATTTTTTGGAGAGCCAAGTACGTTCCCCTGAATGACCAACTTGGCTCCCAGCTCTTTGTTTGTGTTCAGAAACTCAACAGTAAACTGTGTTGACCCTCAAAACAACATCAGTGTTTGAAGTAAAAGTCTTGGAATTACACACCACCCTGTGGTTCACCTTTAAACATCAAGAATGGCTGAGAATTGACTGACAGGAGTAGAGAGGTAAGTAAACCTTTATGTGTTGACAGTTTACTTATATTTTTCCAAGATTGATGGAAACCGTGTCACAGATACTCACTGTCAGTGGTTCGAGGATCTGGAACGCGAGGCGTGTTCCTGACATCTCGACTTTCCCACCTATAAGTGGGTGCTGGGGAGCCTTCCTCAGACACACATGTCAGGTTGATGTTCTGGCCGTACTCTGGCTTACCCTGGATCTTACAGATGGGCGTAGATGGAGCAGCTAGGGGGAAAAAACAAAAAAGTTATTTATTCTTAAAAATGTCAATCAAACATGTCTAATGTAATTCAGTCAATATAGATAATAAAAAGGAAATATGAATAAAGAATTAACTGATACAATATATTTTCTAGTAAGGACATTAATATGTTGTTACATAATTTAGAATAAGTGTTGTAACATTAAGATGCCAACTGGTAACACAAAAAAGTAAGAAAGTTGGCAAAGTGGTTAACTTTTGAATGCAAAACATGACACTGACTGAGCGTACAGCATAACACCTGTACAGAATGGAAAGCCAGAAACAAAACACAATACACAACTCTTTTCACCCACGTTTAAACACTTTAAAGCAGAATATTATTGTGAAAACATGTAACGTTACCTAGAACCACCAAACGTGCAGTGTCGGCCGGCTTGCCCTCATCGTCACCGGGGATCAAGACACGACACTCAAACACCTTGTTGTCTNGGGATGTTGACTTCGAGGGCTCCAACACCTGACAACACTGTCATAGATTTTAAAACAGAGAATATTGATTATTACCGTTTGGCTGCAATTGCCTGTCATTTATGAAAACAGTAAAATGTGGTTAAGTTGATGACGTTATAATGTTAATCTCACTGCATTACAGCCTGTGTGTAAAATGTACCTGATTCAGCAGACCTGAGATCTGTACAAATAGCTTGTTACCCCACCCACACACAGCACAGAGAACACACATTAGTTTCAATCTGTTATGTTCAGAAGTGAAACAGGTAGTCAATGGACAGAAAAGAAATTGGCAACAATTTAGATAATCAATTAACTGTTTAAGTGCGTTTTTTTAAGCAAAAATGGGAAAAACTAACAGGTTCCAACTTCTCAGATGTCAATATTTTCAGGTTTTCTTAATCTTCTATAATAACGAACTGAATGTCACACTTCATGTACCGTTTGTCGAATACAGCAAAACATTTTAAGACATCACCATGTGTTCTGGGTAACTTGTGATGGGCATTTCGGAGACTGAATGCTTTACCCAGTAATTAATGAAATAATTGAGAGATTAATTGATAGTGAAAATACTTGTTATTTGCAACCCTAGTTGTGTTATTGTAAGTGTTTTATTGATTATTACCCTTAATTTTGAAAAAAAGTCTAATGTTTTTTTTGAAAACAAAACCCTCCCATAAGGTTGTGTCTATGTGAAAGAAAACAGGTTGAGTCAAAAGCATAATAATATTTGATGTTGATTTCAAGAGCTTTAATATTTGCTAAATTCTAGTTTGCTTGTTTAGGATATATATAGTTTTTTAAACAAAGGGTAACTTCCCAAACCAGTGAGACAGGTCATCTGGAAACAAGAAAACATAATTTCTTACAGGAATACTCACCCAGGAACAGCAGAGTCAAGGTAGAAATCCTCCCCTCCATTGCCAAGACTTTTACTGTCTCAAACTAACTGATTATTCTGTGAGTGGTTGTTTTTTCTAAAATGAAACAGAGATCTGGAGCCGCACAATGGCTGCGTCCGCCGCCCCTTGATGTCTGATAGAGCTCTTCGCCAATCACTGCAGCTCCTGCTGTACAGGTAACATTCTTGATCCGCTAACCTGGCATGTTTCGGCCTGTCCTCTATTCCAGTACGACTGACTTTTCCAGGGATACTCCTTCCCTGAATGAATTTTCTCAGGGTTGTTTTGATGACAGGAGCCCATATTGATTTTTTCCCCACATTTATTTGTTGAACAGTTTCCAAACTTAACCAGAGATGTCTCACTCAAACATTTTCATCTTGAGCTCTAGTTATAGCAACACAAATGCCTATAGTATCATTTTCTTTATTTTGTTATCTTTTTAACAATCAGCTTAATGTTGCAAGAAAGAGACAGACGAGGGGCGTTAAAGGACTCAACAGTGTCCTGTGACAGCCAATGTTCCTGGGAGCTGCAGGATGCAAGGAAGGAAGACAAGTTGGGAGAGGAGGAAGAGAAGGGTGAACATTATAATGCATCGTTGTAAAGATGTATTTATTGGGAATACTAAGTTCCCAGATTGTTAATGAAGAGACGCTATAAGAGGGTTTCTCTCACGTGGCATGACTGAGAGGGTGATGTTGCAGATAGCAGAGCGGATCTTGTTCTTTGAGGTGCAGGTGTAGTATCCTGATGTGTCTTTGGAGATATTGTATAGAGACAAGATGCCTCCCTCTGAAAGACAGAGAAACAGTCACATACACACTGCTATCATGATTTTATTGTCTTCTTCTTTCATAGACTACAAACTCTACAGTGCTACTGCTCATAAAAAACCCACGGGTGCTCAATCAATAATCAGTGCTGTTTATCATAGTTCCTGAAAGTATTATTGTAGATTTTGGTGATACAAAGGTGTCATGATACAACAGAGTGAAATGTGAAACTTTTGCAAAGACAAATCAGGGACATTATCGATATAAGTGCTGATCGGTCTGTCGTCCTATGTCAATTATTCACCCTGAAACCTGTACAATCACATGACGCTGTCTTTAAGCACGCACATTAAAGTAGACCCTGACGAATGCATCAGCATGGACAATACTATTGTCTCATTTTAACTTATCACAGATATCCTGGTATCGACCTAGATGTTGGTCGACAGGTAACAAGAAGTTGCAATACAGAAATGCCATATACAGTATATGTTTGAGGTAATTTCAAAATAGTGTTGCCATTAACTTTTTTGTCCACAAGAGAGCACTGAGAAGATGTTTTTTTGATTGTAAAATGTCTTGCTCATTACACATCATGGTCACATTTCCTTAATAAAAATTTCTATTATATATTTTTTATAAATAAACGCACGTGATTTTTAAAAAAATCCCCAAATATCAACCTCAAAAATCTACTAGTGGTCCTACATTAGAGATACATGCTCTGATTCTTTTTTGGAGAGCCAAGTAAGTTCTTCTAATCCATCAACTTTTCTCCCAACTCCTTGTTGCTGTTCAGAAACTCTACAGTAAACTGTGTTGACCCTCAAAACATCATCAGTGTTTGAAGTCAAGTCTTAGGATTTGTGAGCGCTACACACCAACATGTGGTTCACCTTTAAACATCAAAAGTGGCTGAGAATCAGAGGTGTGGACTCGAGTCACATGACTTGGACTTGAGTCAGACTCAGTTCACAAATTTGATGACTTTACACTCGACTTGACAAAATATTTGATACCTTCCCCCAAGCCCATAGATTAAAAAATATGTTATTTAAAAAGTGTGCCACAAATCAATTCATTTCTGGCTGAAAAGTCACTGTTACATTACATACACAGCAATCCGTTGCGTCCGTCGCAGAGCCCCCCCTAGTTTTTCAGTACCACAGGCTCCGTTTCGGCCATTGTACAGCAATGATCTGTTTAAACAGACGAGAGTGTTGCGGGTTCCCTCCCCGACTTGTACTTTGATGTTCACCAGAAACAAGATGACAAATTGGCTTCTAAATTAGATGGCCACGCGCTGCAATCTTGCTAACGTTATAGCAGCGAAATCGCAAGGTAACGTAACGTTAACGTTATTCCTTTCATTGAAAATGAATGTTTTCCGCCGGATTGCCGTGTATGCGATCCAGTTGGTGTGTTTTGGGCCTGAGCCTTAGACACAGTCAGTGCATCCAAGATTGATACATGGCTGGCTAGGCAGTTGGTAGCAGGGGCGTAATTTACAGGGGGGACACAGGGGACATGTATCCCTGCACTTTTTTAGAAGGCAGTATTGGACCCCTCCACTTTTTACAGTCTGAAAACTAATGTTATATTTTAAAAAACTGGAGAAACATACCATCATATATTACCGTAAAGTAAAAGTAACTTTCTTTTAAAAAGGTGTGTGTGAAATTTCTGCCTATGACAACTTTGTATTTGAAAGCCTCTGGGCTCTAGTTTTATAATAAATTCATATTTTTATATTCATATTGCTTCAAGGTGTAGGGAAGATACCAGGGCACTATTAGTGCAAATTTGAACTAAATCCGAGCAATAGGTGAGGAATTAATTGTCTTAATTAAAATTAACAATCAGAAATGTCCAACGTTAGCTCACTAGCTGTCACTGATGGATGGCCAGCAGTAGACTAACATTACTGCTGGCCCTAAAAAAACATTGATATAGGTTAAAATTACTGTAACCACACACACACAGAGATAGTTGATAATTACAAGTTGATAATGAAATTAATAATACGAGTAATAAAGAGTAGTTTCATCTGCAATTCGTGTAGGGCTATATGGTATTTTCTGACATCTGTTTAATTATTATTAATAATTATTACCCTGTTGTTAAAACGTCATTACATTTGAGCGCATTATGACTCGTTTAGGACTCAAAACTCAAAGTTTAGGACTTGGAATTTGACTTGGGACTTGCCTGTCTTGACTTGGGACTTGAGCGCAAAGACTTGAGACTTACCTGTGACTTGCAAAACAATGACCTCTGCTGAGAATTGACTCGAAAGTGGCCACGTGACAGAAATAGAGAAGTAAGTAAACCTTTATGCGCTGACAGCTGACTTATATTTTTCCAGGATTGATAGTCTTGTCAGAAACCAAGTTACAGATACTCACTGTCGGTAGTTCGGGGGTCTGCAATGTGAGGCATGTGACTATCCCACCTATAAGAGGGTGGTGGGGAGCCTTCCTCAGACACACACGTCAGGTTGATGTTCTGGCCGTACTCTGCCTTACCCTGGATCTTACAGATGGGCGCAGATGGAGCAACTAGAAAAAAAATGTTTTTAATAAAGATTTGTTCTTACAAATGACAACAGAACATGTCTAATGTAATTCAGTCAATCTATATGATAAAAAGGAAATATGAATAAAGAATTAACTCATACAATATATTTTACAGTAAGGACTTTTATATGTTGTTACATAATTTAGAATAAGTGTTGTAACATTAAGATGCCAAATAGTAACACAAAAAAGTAACAAAGTTGGAAAAACCATTAACACAGGAAGTGTCCTTTGGATGAGCTACTTCCTCATGTCATGGGTTTTTTTTGCACTTCATTGCTGTAAGCATGACGTGCTGCACTAGTTTACATATTAGTGAACACTTAAATGTAAAACATGACACTGACTGAGCTTACAGCATAACACCTGTACAGTATGCTGAATGGAAAGCCAGAAACAAAACACAATACACAACTCTTTTCACCCACGTTTAAACACTTTAAAGCAGAATATTATTGTGAAAACATGTAATGTTACCTAGAACCACCAAACGTGCAG
>NTHP01000304.1:471684-488453 GCA_003416845.1 Oplegnathus fasciatus
AGGTTTTGAACAGCCTGTGTTAGATTTTGGTTAATGGCTGCTCTGTGCTCAGGATCATTAGATTTTTGGTTTGATTATTGGAGTTTAGATTTTTGTCACCAAATCCTAGTTAGATACACCAGGACCACCTCATTAGAAGACACACAACCCTGTCTACCTCACTGGGGCTGAAGTGGAGCAGGTGAACAGTTTCAGGTTCCTGGGAATCAGCATCACAAAGAACCTGTTATGGTCATCAAGCATCTCCACCCTGACAAAGAAAGCTCAGAAACGGCTGTATTTATTAAGGATACTTAAGAAGGGAAAATTCCTGTGCCAAGTTCTTTTACAGAGGAGCAATAGAAGGCATCCTGACTGGAAACGGTACACACTGGCATGGTTTGTGCATGGCCCAGGACAGTATCTGGCTCTGTATCAGGCCATTAAAAACACCCAGAACATCACTGGTACCCATCTACCGAGCATCAGTGATATTGGTGAGGTGAAGTGCCTGTGCAGAGCCCGAAGGATACTAAAAGACAGTACCCACCCCAGCCACAGCCTGTTCACCCTGCTGCCATCTGGCAAGCGATACAGAAGTATCTGTTGCCGTACCACCAGGCTCCAGAGCAGCTTCTTTTCTTGGGCTGTGAGACCCCTCAATTCATCCTCTGCCCTCCACCATAAATAATAGATTTTGGGGTTTTTTTGTGTATAGCATGAAGGGACTACAGCTTGCATTTCATTGTACAATTGTAGAATGATAAATAAATGAACCCTGAACTCCATAATTAGAAGATGAAGAATTAGACACTGAGACAGCAACCACGTCCCAGTTGCTGTTTGTTTTTTGTGGTTTGTGTAATTTCTGTTGCCATGGAAATATTCCTACCATTCATAGTTCATCTATAGCTGTTATGTATGAATAGTTTGTGTCTTTGTCTCCCAAATTGGCCAGCTGTAACCACTGGCAACCACCTTCAAAAGAAAATGCCTTAATTTGTGTAGTGCTAGGGGAGATAAAACGTTTCAAAAGAATTACTGTATTATGTTCCTCCCCAGCTTGTTGACAACATCAAATAATAAGACCAACTTTTTTATGTATTTCTCATATATGAAAATACACAAAATACTTGTTCAACACTGTTTTTCCTCCATGCTGGGGGAGACAACAGATACTGTATGTAAATCTGTGTTTGTAATAGGCCTTTTTTCGCACAAGACATTTTGACAAAAACACAGGTGTAAATAATAAAATGAATAATGGCTGAATTCCATTTAGCTGCTTCAGTTTCAAGGTCCTGGTATTGCTGGCCCACTATCGCACTATCACGGCTTACTGGGACACTTACTTAGCCATTGTCAATGCTAACACCTGTACCTTTCCAATCAGTGCTCCAAGTTAAATGACAAAATACCATGTTTGTCCGTGCCCTCTAGAGCAACACATACTGTAGAAGTGTTTTCTGATCTGACGCCCCTATTGGCAGGATGACATTATTTGTCAGTGCCTTACTAAACTGTCAAAGATCACTGATGAAAAATAAATGTGTTTGTGATGTAACAACGCTGTGGCTAAGGTTTGGTTAGGTTTAGGCTTTGGGTTTGAGTTAAAAGAAGTACTTAGTTATGTTTAGGGAAACTGGAAACAGTCAGCCATGTTAAAATCAGATGTTTTGTTTGCATCCACCTCGATCTCCTCACTACACAGACTCACTCTATAAACCTGACTTCCTCCTTTGCTCCCGTCATAATTACTACAGCCATTAAAGGGACTGGTCACTTTAATAGTCGTTCTGCTTTTCCTACTCTGACACAAACTATTAATCAAATATGTCGGTTCAACACAATTAACATATTTAACCAGCATTGGTATTTCAGAGAATCTGCAAACAGTAACACAGAAGAAAATTTAGACTCACTGTGCTCAAATTGCATTTAAGCATAGTGACAGTATGTTGCCATTCCCTCTTTGCCCTGCTGTAGTCTTCAGTGTGTTCCTGCCTTTTACCACCACCTGATCCGCCCACAACCTCCTGCACACCTGCTCCCAATTCCCCCGACTCCCCAAGTACTGGATATATGAATATCCCAGCCATAACTCTGTTATCCTGCCCTCTTTGCTTTCTCACCCTTATTTGCTTTTTGGATTTATTTTTTGCTAATGTGCTCATGCCACTTGCTACACGGTTGCCTGTTTTGAACCTCTGTGTTTTTGCTGATTGAGTAAACCTTTTGAGTTCACATCTGTTACATATTTAATGTGTATTTTGAGATCAGATCCTTAAAAGAAGCTTAATGAACTCCTAGGATCATCATTATTGTAATCATAATCCAATCAAAGCTAAAAATATATGTTCAGATTATTAATTGGGAAATAAAATGAGCATACAACCAGTGGACTGATTCAAAGAGCAGGCAGAGTGGCTCTAACACACTAATAATATAGTAACAATTGAACTGTGAGGTGTGAGAAAGTTGGTATTGCTGATACTGTTGTTATTCTCTGCCCAAGGATGTGGTAAAACTCCATGGTTTGCCTTTCTGAAACTGTTTCTGTACAGAAACAACCGCAATCAAACAAACCAATCAGCAGATAGCACATTCAAACATTAACACTCAGTCATATGACATGGGAATTAGAAATGGTGTTCCTGTTCACAGATATAAATGATCATTTATGACACACAAATGAGCATGATACTGCATGTGTGTAACTTTTGGATAAGCTTCTTTTGTCACTTTGACACGTGGTTGTATGTGTCATCGCTGACTGGTGACTGAGGAGCAAGGATGAAAAAATGTGCCTTAATCATAAGAACAGTCAAGGCTGGAGGCTGTAAAGGTTTTATGCCATCACTCACCTTTTTATTTGTCAGTTAGAAGGTTTCCTGTGAAACCTGCTGCCTCAATGGTCTGACAAAGTCTTGTATATCCTGTAGCATTTTGTGCAGCTTCACAAGAGCTTCAGTGTGACGTTTTGTGGCACACAGTACCATGTTACAGGAAGGGGACTGCAACAGAAGATAATTTTTAACTGTGTATTTCCACTGTAAAACTGTCTGATCATAGTGAGAGCATCAAATCCTTTGCTTGTGAGAGTAATCAAGAGTAACCTTTTTCTTGTGTAAATGAGTAATTTCCTTTCCTATTTATAAACCCTTTTATAAGCGGTGAAAAATAATCAAAAGATGATTGTTTGCTTATATACATGCTTTTTCCACCCATGCACAGGTGTACATATACTGTAAATATAGTATATGTGTGTATGTAAGTGAATGAGAATATATAGTTTCTATTTTATCCAGGTCACCCTCTCACCTCCAGGTTTCTTTTTTCATCTCTCATCCCCTCCTTCTCCTCTGCTTAACACTATATCCAATTTCATCTCTTGTGCTCCTGGCAGTCTTATCTCGCCTCCACATAATGACTTCGGACCCCACGACACCTTTCATTTGCTATCTCATACAATTAAAGCACGCAAAATTGCCTGGCAGCTCTTGACAAACCACGGAGATAAACAGGGATTAGAGATGTTCTTTCTCCGTGGCATATTACACCCTGCTGGATTACTGGTCATCGTTGTTTCTGTGTTTCTGATGTCTGTGTTGACGAAACATTTCAATGCACCTGTAAGGGGTCTGTCATGGATCATTTCTGTACTTGAGTGCCTGCTAATGGCCTGTCAGCCCTTTTTCATCTCTGGTACCTGTGAAGTTTCCATTATTGTGAGGCAGCTGAGGGTCCACAGAGATGTCACTTTCTACATGGAACCCCCTGGGTAATGGCAGGATGTGGAGCCACCGGGAGATCAGGTAAATTCGACCAGTCAGTCTGTGAAAACACCACATCTCATAGCCCTCACAGGAGCATAACATGACTCACTCTCTGGTTAATGCTTTAAACCACTGTTGGACTGCATGGGTCATAGTTTCAAATGACTGAACCTGAACTGAGCTCAGATTGTCGGCATGCAGTTTTACAATCTGCACTGACCAAGGCTGTAAGAGATGGTTAAACCTGCTGTTGCCCAAAACTTTTAAGTAATCTAAATGATGATATTAATTTGCTTAATTTACAGCAACGCTAGCTGTGTGACTATGAATGGCAATGCTAGATGGTTGGTCCACCACTTTGGTCCAAACTGAAATATTTCAATAACTACTTAATGGATTGCCATGAAATTCGGTACAGATATTCGGTGCCCAGCGGACGAACCCTAATGACTTTCGTGATCCCCTCACTTTTTTTCTAGCGCCACTAGCCAGTCAAAGTTGAAGTGAAATATCTCAACATACAGAATGGACTGACATGAAATTTTTGGTTCTCAGAGGATAAATCCTAAAGACTCTGACCCACGAAATCTCTGACTATTGAATGGATTGTCATGACATTTAGTACTGTACACACATTCATGGATGAATTGAAATAACATCTAGCACCATCTTCTGGTCAAAATTATAATTTGTCTATATTTTGGTTTATGAGCAAATACCAGCAAAACCAGTAACATTCACATCAGCCTGAGCTGTACTTCATGTTTAGTGCCTGTTTAGTTACCTGCTAAACATCAGCATGTTAGCATTGTCATTGTGAGCACGTTGACATTAGCATTTAGCTCAAAGCACTGCTATACCTCAGCACAAACATGGCAGGGCATAGACTCTTAGTCTTGTCCCAACATTAATTTTGGTAATAGCAGTCCATCCATTTGATCTATCCATGTTCCAAACCCCTCCATCCTGTTCAGGGTTGCAGGGGGCTGCAGTCTATTTCAACACACATTGAATGAGAGGTGGGGTACACTCTGAAGTCTATAATAACTATTCAGTTCGTTTAAATTAAAAAAAACATATTTATCCCTATCAATTTCTAATGGCAGCTCATAAAAACACAGACAATACACAAAGGGAAAAAGTCAAACAAGATAGTTAAAAGGTTATATGGACTTCCAGCTAGTTGTCAGAAAGAGAGATCACACAGAAGCACTGAATATGAAGTATTAAAGTGGCTCTACAGATCAATAGCAGAGTAAATAAAAGACTTGGAATAATGATTACTTCCAAAAGCAGGTAAAAAATAATGATGCCCTGATTAACCCGAAATGTGCTTTGATGAACTGAGTATGCTCAGTGATTTCCTCAAGATTTGTTTGGTAGAAAATAAAGAAAGAGAAGTCAAGTGTTTCTCTTTCTCTTCAATAATCGTTAAACAGATCTTGCAGTACTTTCTTAGTTTCTGTTTTTTAAGGGCACGCTGTGAATCCTGCATGTTAAAGGTCAAACGACTCAAAAGTAGAGTGCTAAAACCTCAAAATAACTGCACTGCAACTACGTTTCAGAAGAAGGTGTATACTCCCACACTTAGCAAACATCTCTTTGTTTACACCCAGCACTAATTGTTTGTCACATGCTATTTGAATTTCAAGACTCTGAGCATGTGCACCACCCTCTATGACATTATCGCTGTCATATCTCATACCAGTGGGAACAATTTTGGTTTTAGATACATTGCAGCAGCTGGTAGTAAACATGAGGAGGTGAGATAAAACACCTACTTGGGGGGCCTGCATGTAGCGATAGTTTCTCTAAAACATATAATTGTGTTGTAATATTACAATTTATGGTGTAATCTATGCTGTAAATCCACTTTGCTTACTGTACTGTAATTCTATAGCCTATTTGCACGACACCGCTGGAAGCTGCTTGTAACCAAATGACTAATAACATGGCTTCTGCTGCAAAAGAGAGAAACTATTTTTAATCTATAAGAATAGATTAATGTCCCACTCTTCTTCAGAAGTGTCAAACCTAAAGGACTGGTGATATGATGCTACTGTAGATTTGACAATAATAAATGCATGACTGCAATCACTCAGTCCTGACAAATTGTCAAGGATAAAAGCTAAAAACATGTTTCCATTTTGATCCAATATTAGAAAAGAGGAAAGGTGAGATGACAGATTTTTAAGTCAGACTAAACAATTAGAAAAAAAAACATGGAAAACATGACAAACAAACAAAGACAACAGACTTATGATTACATGTGTACCATAATTTTTCCCCAGTTGTCAGCCCCTTTAAACATTAGAGATAATTCTCAAATTGAGCACTTTCTGTCATACTTCGTATCATTTTCATATCTTCTCTCTTAAATTCAACACCACAGACACACATTGATTTTTCTTCACTGGTGGATGTCGTGTGCCGTTGAGCGCACTGGGTGGCAGCCCCTATAGCAGACCCCCATGCTGAGAAGGACGCGCACACAACTCTAAAGTTGGACACAAAATTGTCACCACGGTAGTTTTGCCTTGTCTGTGAAATCCCATAAGGACTTGTCTGCATGTCTCTCAGTTTTAACTTGTAGTTTGAAAAANNAAAAAAAAAGATCTGTATTGTATTGAGTGGGTTTAACGGTGGGAGAGATGGAGCATCTGTGCTCAAACGCGTCGCGCAGTGTCACTGCTCTCCAACGCTCAGCACGGACGATGTGGTTCACCGGCGTGGTCATCGCTTCAGTTTACGGTGTAATCAGCGTGTTGGGGCTAATCGGCAACATCACCCTCATCAAGACGTTTTGCTCTGCCAAATCCATCCGCAACGTGCCGAATCTCTACATGTCGAGTCTTGCGCTGGGGGATGTTTTACTGCTGGTGACCTGCGCTCCGGTGGATGCCAGTCGCTACCTGTCAGAGGAGTGGCTGTTCGGGAGAGTGGGCTGTAAAGTCATCCCCTTCATTCAGCTCACTTCGGTTGGGGTGTCTGTGTTCACTCTCACAGCCCTCTCTGCTGACCGGTAGGCTGCGTTTTTTGCTGTTATAATCATCTTATTGACCCTTTAATCAGTACAATTTAAAAATGGCCTTCACATGGCAGGCAAATTATCCACATGTCACCTTGTTTTTGTCGTTATAAAGATAGGTGCACACCATATGCAAACCTGATGTTTTATTATTACAATGGAAAGCAAATATTTAACCGTGTATTGATCAGGGGTGTATTACGCACGACAGAGCTGTGTGTTTCTGTTTAAGGCTATTGACCCGTGTTAAACGACAAAGGTAAACACCTGCTACAGAATCAATCGTCAATTAATTGCTGTCAATTAATGCCTTAAAATTTTTTGTTGTCAAATAACATTAAGACTTTTTCCTGTTTAGATGACAGAAAAAAAAAATCACTGACACGGTCTGGATAAAATGCATAATGTCAACATGTGTTTTAAAGCCTCGGCTGTAACTGGAAAACTTAAATGGTGTCGCTGTAGGCCAATAATGTTTGTGTGCGATTAAAAATATATTTCAGGATGCTTTAATATGAATATCACAGTAAAACCTGAGAGATAAATCATCTGAACCACCTCCCTAAACAGACAATAACTTCATGTGGGAAAATGTTTTTTATTGACTTGTGTGCATGATGTGAGCGTGCGTGAATGTTCAAGGCATGCAAAATAATGTTTTATTTCTTTGTCATATTATCTCCCATCTTTGGCCACTTTTAACCTGCGTCACAGGGTCTTTCTGCTATGAAGGAATGACCTTGTGAGCAAGAAACGAGATGAAAAGAATCATTTAGAAAACAAACTGTTGGTGAGTCTTAATTGACTTTATCCTTCAGCTTTGTGTAACAGATAATAATGTTTGATTCAAATCATTCCTGGAGGCTCAATATGAAATGGGATCATGATACACATCTTGGTTGAGCTGCAAGATTAACATTCAAAGGTGTGATAGTCACTTTTACATCATTTTCTATTTTTCAATAACATCATTGGACAACATCAGCTGTACCTGTGCAATAAGGTAAGTCAATTTGCATTTTGCTGAAAGTTTGCAGTACAGCCTGCAAACTTGTCACAGATGTAGAAGTGCAAAGCTACCTGTAATCTGTGAACAGGCTATAATCAAATTTGAGACTGGTTTCCTCCTGCAGAAGCTGTTTAGACATTTTGGGAAAAGCGCTTATACTACTTATGCATAAGGCGAATTGTTGTTAGTTAAACAACCAAGATATAACGTAGATGGATTTTACTTTTGGACAGAGCCAGGCTAGCTGTTTCCCCTTGTTTACAGTCTTTGTGCTAAGCTAAGTTAGCCGGCTGCTGGCTGTAGCATCATATTTATTTACATGCAGCAGCAGATGTGACAGTGGTATCAATCTCCTCATCCAACTCTCAGCAAGAATAAGCGTGTTTCCCAAAATGTCAAAGCACTCCCTTAAAAGGGCACCAAGCTCAGTTGACTTGTCATGCAGAGTCTCGCTCAACCTATGAAAGCAGTTGACAGACATCAGTGTTTACAAGACAGGGAGGGTCAAATGAAAGATGCCATCAAATTGGATCAGCAAGCTCACCTCTATTTGCAATGTTCATCTTTCTGAATAAAGGCATGTGAGCCTTCATTATAGATATCTGTTGTTAGGGCCCCAAGGTTATAGATGACAAACTATTCGTAACGCTTTAGGACAGCTAACTATTACCTACTCTCATTTGTGTCCTTGGTGCTCTGTACTTTGTGATTTGGTCACGTAGAATTTTCAACACAATAAAAACTAAAATAAATAAACAAAAAACTTCTTTAAAACTTGTTATCCAGCAGCAGATTGTATCTTAAATGGCATTTTTGTGCACTCACTGACGTTTACTGTCTGCCTGGAATGGTAAAAAGTTTGTCCCTGGTGAAACCAAAGTTTAAATCCAATTTCCATAATTTCCCAATATTTCCCACAGGCTGCACCCGCCTCTGCCTGCCATAGTGAGCACAGCGGAGAAGAAGAGCAAAGTGGAGGGAACGCCATAGAGTTGCGAAGTGCAAGAGGCCACTGGTTCCCAAAGTGTTTTTCCCCATTCTGTATTCCCATTTCAAAATTGCCTTTAAAGCTGTAGTTGGTAACTTGTATAAAAATAACTTTTAGTCAAATATGCTAAAACTGTCACTATGTCCTGTGAGTAGTACATGAGACAGATAATCTGTGAAAAAAATCATGCTCCTCTGGCTCCACCTGTTGCCCGTAAGACCATTTGCAAGAATCCACCACTCCCTAGTAAAAACAACCAATCAGAGCGGAGGAGGAGTATCTGACAGAGTGTCAATCACTGCTTCTGCTTATGCCACGGGCAGTTCCCCTCCCCCATGCATGTGCGACACAGGACACACGACAACAGCTTACACTCAAAGACAAGTAAACAGAAGACCAAAGAAGAAAAGCAAGAGAAAAAGAATTAGATTAAGCAGCTCTGCGGGGAGGGGCTTTGGAGATGAGCTGGACCACAGCGAAGAGAGAGAGAGGGAGGGACCTGGAAGTTGTACTCGTTCAAACTTTCAAGCCACTTTTCAAGTCCACTCTTTTCTCAATCCTACCAACTGTAGCTTTAAATGATATCCTCATGTCTTCTGTGTGTTCTTAAAAACACGGGACTCTCCAGGATGATGGAACTATAGATTTATGGTCGCCAGTCTGAATTATTTAAACTTTCTGAGAAATCATGTTTTTTAGGTCATTTTGGCATGGCTCAAAATAACCATGAGCTTCAGCCGCCGTTGTCATGGAGAAGAAGCCACTCAGAGACGTGAATGAGATCAACAACAAATTTGAAACGCTTTGTCGTTGCAGTTGTAAACAAAACATGGTGCAATAGTTGCTGAATTCATCCAAAATTGATCCAGAATTTAAAAGTGAATTGATTTAAACTGGAGATGTGTTTTTAGTTTTCTCAACAGTGTAATCTTCAGCTTCCACCCGTTAGCCCGTATGTATGTAACAGGTGATTGGATGTTTCTTGTCGAAATGCACCTTGGAAGTTGTAGTTAACTTCTACCTTGAGTTTTTTTTATGTACAGAGACTTGCACCTTTGATTTTCCATCAAAGAAGCAGATATTTTCTGACATAGTTTTTAATCTTTTGTGCTGTACTAATGATTTAACCAGGAGAGTTTGTTGCCCATCCAAGCCATAGAACTGTGAGTCACGTAACGTATACGCAGAAAATTTATGGGATTTTTACTTCTGGAACCAGGGGCACCTGAAATAGCTCCTCCTGCTTCACAGCTCTATGCTAGCGAATCACAGAGTGTATGGAGTTAATTTTGTCCATTAATAAAAAAAATATATTGGATCGCAAACCATTCAACAAAATCTGCAACCCAAAATTAATATCAGTCCAAAATATGACAAAGAGCTACAATGTCAAGTGTAAAGAAATGTGATTTGCATCTAAAATTACAGCTTCAGTGTTTTGGTTTGCATTTCTTTTTATTCTTATAATATTAATAAATGGTTTCTATTACATTATTTAAAAAATGAACCCCATAGGACTAACATACAGAGTCCCGAGGTCACAAAAGGGGCTAATTTTATCTAGCTGCAAACAATAGCTCTCTTTCTGTTTAAGAATGAATCTCTGTCCCTCATCCATAGCTACAGGTTGGAAGAAAAACTCATTAAAAACAAGATGAAATTTTGAACTACTGCCTACCGTATAAGCTTCTAGCTCTATAAGCTTAGTTTTTACAGCCACTCGTCCAAAGAGAGAAATCTTATTGTCATAAGTTTGCCACAGTATTTAACAGCTAGACGTAGTTCAAACTTGTTTCATATTGTGAAATATTGGAAGTAGGGGTAGAGAAAATGAGCTACAGGGCTCAGCGGTTTAAGTTTATTCGGTTGGACAAGCCTCTCTGTGTATTATTGGTAATCAATAATTTTAATTGCTTGCTGCAGCAACAGGAGGGTGCTCAACATGAGGGTGAGAGTTGATGCATCAGAGGTGGAATGGCTGCTGGAGAGGTGAGTGTTGATGGGTCTTCACTAACATTTCACATTTCACATTTCATTAAACCCATGTGTCTGTCACACCTGCTCCCAACTTCCACCACTTGTTTAATTCAGAGTCTACTCTGCTTTGTCATTTGGCAGCACACCGAGCAGGATCATAGAGGAGGACGCGGTCAGTATTGAGGAAAAAATGAAAAACACTTGTGGACTGAGGATGGTTCGGCTTGCTGCTGCTTGTTCCTCTAACACAGCTGAATTATTGACATTTATTTTGTAGATTATATAATTATTTTACCAATGTTTTTTGGGATGACTGGCATAATTTAATTAATGGTTATTACATATATTTTATAGTTTAAAGGTCTTTTTATGTTGATGAGGAACTACATTACACTGAACTCATTGCCTGTAATGTTAGCTGAGTTCTGTCCAACTGTTGAAGCAGCCATTAAAAGTTTCACTGAAAAACTGTCCCTGTGCTTTTATTTTACCCAGGACCCGACAGTAGTTTTAATGCAGAAACTATCTACAGAACAGTAAGTAACCAGCATTACACTATAAAAGGAACATGGGTCAGCGTTGTCCTAAAAGTGTGTGGTAATCTCCACCAGGATACAAAGAGAAAAGTGACAATCACATCCGTAGAGTCAAACGTGGCTTGCTGGAAATAAAGACAAAAAAAAAAAAAAAAATACCACACAGTCTTTTCCTGTAACGCAGCACAATGTCGGAAACAAGGACAAGCCAAATGTACAAATAAATCAAGCTTGAGAACAGCTTAAAGAACTGTGTTCCATTTAGTCCAACATAGTTAATTAACTTCTCAATTAGCTTAACTTATTCCTACAAAATTAATCATATTTTTATAAAAAAGTGGTACATAACATATTTGGATAAGCCCAAAACAAAGTTATTCTTTTGCTTTTGACATGTCATACTGTTTTACTGTAACCGATGACATAATTGCCAGGTCTCTTGAATGCATCGTCATCTGTAACCAAATTAGCACAACGTATCAACTCAGAGAAATTCCACTAAATTTGACAGGATTTCTTCTATGGGTACATCTGTAGGTGGCACTGGGACAATATTATATAAATCATATCATGTCATCAGCCAGTCACCGCGGCTGTCTCAAAAGTTTAACTTTATTCAGTTGGACAAACAGCTTTGTGTATTATTGGTAATCTACAATTTTAATTGCATGCAGCAACAGGAAGGTGCTCAACATGTGGGTGAGAGTACACCTGACTCATCAGACTTGAAATGGCAAATTGTAATTAAACATTTTTGTAAATATTTCTAAATTGCAATTTTGGAGCACCTGGAGCAGGAGCAGCGGCTGTGACACACAACTAGCTAGCTGCAATTTGCATCAAAATTCGTACTCCTTGTCGGAGTCATAACTCAGCCAAATCGGAACACACAGACATGACACACATATATTTGGATTCGGTGTGACTTACAGTTTCCGGTGATATCATTATTCGATGTCCATGGCAAATAAACGTCAATAAATCCACATGGAAATCACAGAAAAAAGATGCTCGTTATAACTCCAGAACTTGCCTGAGAATCATTGCCTTTAAATTTCAAACTATTCCTCATTTGAGGATGGGTACAGTATTTCCCTCTATCGAGAAATGTGGAGTAAAAGTATCCTGTTTATCTGTTTGTTTTTTTATATATATGATACACATTGTCATTCTGCACAAAGAGTGCTGAGAGGTATAACGTTCAGGCACAGTAATCTCAACGGTGGAATCATTGTTGTCGTGTGCCTAAATTCAGGCTGCTGAACCCAGATTACTTATATGTTTTTCAAGGTAATGATTTCAGCACAGCTCTTATACAGTAAATTATCCTTGAATCAAGTTGTGTTTTTCATTTGTGTTTCGAGAATTATAAACTATTGCCGTTGACTGACAAGTGGAACTCTGGGTAAATAGAAACAAGATTCAAATAAATAAACTGTGGAGGTGAAGTGGACAAAGAAAAAAGCACTTGATAGGATTAAACCTGTTCAAAGATTTCAATAATCATTACTGCCTTCAAATATTCATAACACCACCAGCTTGATGTTATCTTCTACATAAAGCTTGTTTTCATTGTCCCTCATTTTCTATATGACTTTCTCGAGTTCAACAGGGTAATGTTTTTACCAGTTCTAAGACATTATTAAGAACAACTTTTGGGTTTCCTGATTGCAAAATGATGCATCTGGCTGGTGTTTAATACTCCTCTAGCATTATATTTGCTTTGTCCTTTTTGCAGTAATTGATTTTTGCTTTTAATTGATGCAGGATGACCCTTGCAATGGACCATTTGACCACATACCTTCTGGAAAAAGAACAGCACACCTGGACCAAAATTGATTTATTAACAACTTATTAACTTTTATAACTGAAGAGAAAATAGATTGTTGTAAAACTGACTTGTTAACATTTATAATTGTAGATGACTTGCTTATTTTGGCTGGTGGCTTATTAGTGATTTATACATCTTTGACAGTCTGAATGTTGTTTTCTGTTCTCAAAGCAGAGACAATTAGTAAGCCATTTGTGCTTTTACTTCCATTGTTATTGTTGTTATTGGTATTTTCTTATGCCTTTTACAGCGAGAAACCCATGTCCCTTGATAAACTTATTAGAAAGTAAGAATGAGTATTTATTAAAAATGTACCAACATGTATAACTGCATTATTAAAAAATAGAAACACAAAAGCATGTTATTAAAACAGAGAAAACTGAAGTTGAGTCTTTGTTGAAATAAAAACAATAAAAACTTCTGACCTTGAGAATGTAATTTCAGCGACTCCTACCATAAATATTTAATCTCTACTGTGCTGTTCTGTCTTTGTTAGAGCAGCTATAATCAATACTTTTATATTAACAACAGATCACCCACTTTTTTAATAGAATAATCTTCACCTCTGCAGCTTCCCTCAGCTCTACAGAACTTAATTAATATATTATCTATGATATTTTCAGCTTATTGTTTTGGCTTTGCTGTCTTTACTAAAAGTTTTTTGGTTCACTCTCATTGCTCTCTTTTCAGCTCTAAAAAAACACTGTACACTGCCCAGCAGCAAGCAGCTAGTGAACTAAGTGGAACATTAAAGAGCCAGATATTTCCCTCAGGAGTTAGTGGAGACCAAAAACAGACCTAAAATGATGGTGAATATAATGATAATGTTGCTCCGGATGTGTAAATAGCCAAATGTTTGCAAATAACTTCACCATATCAAGTAAAAAGGTGATAATATGTCAATGATTTGTTTTCAGCTTGTTTCTGCTGCCCCCAAGTGGCCAAAAAAAATAGTGATTGCAGGTTTAAGTGTTGCACTTACCATTTAAATTTATATCTATCTATCTGTCTATCTATCTATCTGTCTATCTATCTATCTATCTATCTATCAGGTACAGGGCCATCGTGAAGCCCCTGGACATCCAAAGATCTAGCACCACTACCAGCATTGTCCTGCGGGCGGCGCTCATCTGGCTCTTCTCCCTGGTCCTGGCTATCCCAGAGGCCGTGTTCTCCGACCTCCACACCTTCAGCGTCACCTCCACTAATGAGACCTTCGTCACCTGCGCCCCTTATCCCCATGCTGGGGAACTGCACCCTAAGATCCACTCAATGGCCTCCTTCCTCATTTTCTACGTCATCCCCCTGCTGGTCATTTCCGTGTACTACACCTTCATCGCCCGCAGCCTGATGAGGAGCGCCTCAAACCTGCCTGTGGAGGGGAACGTGCATGCAAGACAACAGGCCAGTGATTTGTGATATACTGAGGTCACGAGTGCCCCCAACATGTGCCCACCCCTCAGGACATATTTTTTGTTACATTCAGACCCAACATGGTCTAAATGCTGGTTCAAAGTCTTCTCCACACTGGCAGGGATAACATTTTGGTGGAAAAATACAGATTTTTTTGTTTATTTATTTATTAGTTGGCCTTAAAAAAAAATTCTTAAAATACTGGAATCTGTCCATTATATATAAGTAAGGGGTGGGAAATAAGTACATTTACTGAAGTACTATGCTTAATTTTGAGGTACTTGTCCTTTACTTGAGTATTTCAGTTTTTTGCACTACATTTCACAGGCAAATATTGTACTCCACTACATTTATTTTACAGTTAGAATTACTAGTTACGTTGCTGATTCAGATTTTATATTCACAACAGGTGATACGTGACGGTTTTGACGTTTTCTCTACAATCAACAGGTTGAATCAAGAAAGCGCTTGGCCAAGACAGTGCTGGTGTTTGTTGGTCTCTTTGCAATATGTTGGCTTCCCAGTCACGTCATCTACTTATACCGCTCCTATCACTACTCCCAGGTAGACAAAAGCACTTCAATATATTTCTAATAGAGTACAACTGTTTGTTTGTGTCTATCTATTTGTATACACTAGGAGTGTAAAGCACAGTTAATATCTGTATCTGCATTTGTTTATTTATAATATACTGCAAGTTGTTAGAAATCATCTTTAGGGCTTCATTTACTGCGTTTAATTGTTTTCTACTGCCATTTGTATTCCTCATATGTATATGTTTAAGTTTAGCTGCCTAAAAATATACAAAATAAAATTTGTAACATAATATTTTAAACATTTACCTAAATTAATTAATCATTAATTAGCTGTGTAAGTGTTAATGGTCCCGATGGAAACAGATAGTGCAACGGAAGGCGTCAGCAGTGGGAAAAGTCAGAATTTCAGTGGGCCATATTGCAGGATTTTTCTTTAAACACTGGAGGTTGTGTAGATAATAGAAGAGGCCGAGATGAAATTAATGTTGGTCTGGAGTGTCTGATGAAAAAATGAGGAAGCTATTGACAAAAAACTGCAATAATAGTTCATTGAGACATCATTTTGTTTTAACAAAGAAGTTCTGTATGTAATGGGAGGAGGTTCAGATGAAAATAAAGTTTCTGGATGAATATTAGTGCAAAAAACATTTTTTATGTTTAGAGTGCACTCACATCCGAATGATGTGTTTGTTTACATCAGTAATACACACACCTCTATTTCTCTCCATCTTATAAAACATTTTTTCTCAACCCTCCACCCTGTCTCTCTCTNNTGTGTGTGAGTGTGAGACAAAGTGTATAGCGTATATGTGTGTGCATCAAGACCATTAGTATGATATCACTTAAAATAACACATTTAACCCATTGCTCTTTTGTTGATGTGCTTGTGTATTAAACATTTTACTTTTATTTAATTTGAAGTCATAGCAGTTTGTAAAATATCTTTAGCAATATTTGACTTTTTTTTTTTACAAGCTAACTGCTTTATTGTGTGAGCAATGTTTTTAAAAAAAATCTCTTTTTGCTTTTGAGTCAGTGGCCTTGCTAATCACATCTGGACATAGCTATATTCATGCAAATTGAAAAACAAAGATCAAAACGTTTTCACACAACATTTACAAAACATATCAATCCTTGCATAAAGATATATAGATGATTTATTGTACCTAAAGAGGTATCCAGCGTTTAAATATTGCACTTTCATGGAGACTTGAAGTGAAAAGACAGATTTTTAGTAGAAACTAGTATTAGTCTTTAGAAACAGCAGACTATGCGGGTCACCCTTTCAGTACCAAGACAAAGAGTCAAAGAGTACCTCTAATAAAGTAAAATAACTTTTTTAATAATAAATAAGATGATGTGCTTTTGTGATGATGTTGCCAAAAGATAAAAGTTGAGTCAGTGTGCTTTGATATGTGGTATCTGTTTATATTGGTGGAGATTACACTGAATATTGATGTATAATATTCTGCCTGCACCCTATTGCTGTATGTGCTTCATATTTCTAAATGTTAGACGCTGTGAAATGTGAAACTTTAAGTTGTACCTTCAGAGATGTATTGTAAATGTTAGTTGTCCTCTGGTTACAGAACATTTATTGAGCTGTGTTGTACACAGTGTGGAAAATGAACAGTGAATGTAAACGTGTGTATTAGAAATCACATTTGTAATTTGGCATTGGATCATGCAATGTGTG
>NTHP01000304.1:488539-502167 GCA_003416845.1 Oplegnathus fasciatus
TTGTATTTTTTGTAGTTGTGTTTGTTAATGCGATTTACATGCAGTTCTCAAGGAAATTAAAGAGACAGACACTCGGTGTTGAGCAACATATTGCACCATGCATTTCTCTTTCCAAAAGAAGACAAATAATAAATCAGTAAAAATGGCACTCAAACTAGTGTGCACTGTATCACTTTCTACATTATATTGCTTAGTGAAAGTGGAGCCTCGTGTGCGTCTTTACTCTTTGGTTAAGTTTAGAGTCTTGCTCTTGTTGACTGTTTATATACACCACATAGTTTCTGCACCACCGTGTTCACTGGACATGATTATTCGGCACTGTCACATGCTAGATTTACAGTCACTAGATCACACCGCAATGTCCTAATTTGGTGTTTCACAGAGGGAGAGGATCGTGCCCAGGTTGTGATGAGTGGGTGTATAATTCAGTCTGGATTGTGTTTGTTTAATTGTGGTGTAAGCTCCTTGCCAAATCTCTGTCCTGCATGCTCTCAACCACCTACTTAACATGTCATCTTTATGGTCAGGCTCATTCTGTGGAAAGTCTGGAATGTAAATAAGGATTAGTTATTATCTTTTTAATTTAATACACCCAAATTAAGACTAATAAAAGCACATGAACACATGTGTTTGAAATTCCTTTCACAAAGTCCTACAGGAATCCTGCAGAAAAATGTAGAGGTCACCTCATGGTCCTTCAATCTCCTTTAAGAAGCATGAAGATATCCCTTCGGAATTTAAAAAAGGAATTCGGCAGGAATTCACCATAAATCCTGCAGGAAGATGAATCCTGCACAATTCCTCTCGACTTTCTGCAGAGTTCATCATCTTTATTTTCACCAAGTGTAATCTATTGTACAGGCAGAAGTTCATTAAATTCACAACATTAAAATTACAAGATAATAGAAGGATAACATAAGAATAAATGTTCTGTGTAAGGTAACGATAAAACAAAGAAAATAATCTAAATCCCTACAAAATATTTCATTGATAGACCTTAATCAATTTGTTAGTATTTCATTTATGTGAATTTTATGTCACAAGTAATAAAAATCTGTCCTCCTCAAGCTTTTTTCATTTGCCTGCATGGGAGGGGAGGAATACATATTAGAGTTTCAATAGTATATCATAATAATAAAGAAAAAAACAAAAATAAAATAATTTACTTCAGACACAGTTTATGTTAATCACTCATTTTGTCACAGAGTTCACTGGACATCGTAAAGATCTGATGCATGGCACAAATACAGAACTTAAAACTAAACAAATATAAAACTCACAAAGTGAGTCTTATATTTGTTTAGTGTGGCTCTTAAAACTTTAAAAATACAAAGAAAAACATGATTAACACTGACATGTTAAAGCAACAAACATGTACATACATGTTCTTTGTAACATATAGATATATAGAAAGGTGGGATTTGCTCTTAGTGAGTGGCGTAAAGTCGGTTCTCCATTAGATGTTTCAGTCTCATCCTTCTATTGAAACATATTAAAAGGTTTCTGTATGAACAGGGCCTTTGGGACTGTCTCAACAGAAGGAAAGAAATTAAAAGCAAAAACACTTCCAGCCCTCCTGAACCCCTCACACAGTTACTTTAAAGGTCAGTGTTGTAGGTGTAGGTGTTATACCTGTTCACTGAGCACAGTATTGATCCATATGGTTGCCATGCTTGTTACCTTTATGTAGCCTACCAGCCTAGGAAGCCAGTCAATCCCATTTCTGGCACATAGAGACGGACAATCGTTCATGCTCACATTGACACCTCGAAATTGCCCATAGCCCGGAGTGTCCAATCTGTCAGAAGACATCAGATGACTGAAATGTCATCATGTTTATTCCACTGTTGATGTCAATGGGAAATTCATCACTTTTAGAATTTATAGTTGGTGACGTGGGGGCCTCTTTACAGCATTATTCGTCTTGTAACACAGCAATAACAAAGTGAGTCTTATATTTGTTTAGTTTTAAGCTCTGTATTTGTGCCATGCATCAGATCTTTACAATGTCCAGTGAACTCTGTGACAAAATGAGTGATTAACATAAACTGTGTCTGAAGTGAATTATTTTATTTTTGTTTTTTTCTTTATTATTATGATATACTATTGAAACTCTAACATGTATTCCTCCCCTCCCATGCAGGCAAATGAAAAAAGCTTGAGGAGGACAGATTTTTATTACTTGTGACATAAAATTCACATAAATGAAATACTAACAAATTGATTAAGGTCTATCAATGAAATATTTTGTAGGGATTTAGATTATTTTCTTTGTTTTATCGTTACCTTACACAGAACATTTATTCTTATGTTATCCTTCTATTATCTTGTAATTTTAATGTTGTGAATTTAATGAACTTCTGCCTGTACAATAGATTACACTTGGTGAAAATAAAGATGATGAACTCTGCAGAAAGTCAAGAGGAATTGTGCAGGATTCATCTTCCTGCAGGATTTATGGTGAATTCCTGCCGAATTCCTTTTTTAAATTCCGAAGGGATATCTTCATGCTCCTTAAAGGAGATTGAAGGACTTTTTAAGGACCATGGGGTGACCTCTACATTTTTCTTTTTCAGTTTGCAGGTTGTCATTACCTTATTCCCGAACTTCACATCGTGTTCCCTCGCACCTACATATATGTATCAGTATATACTGCACGGTACAAAAAATTACACTGTAAATTGGGAAGAATTACACTGCAGGGCTACATTGCAGGCCATAATCCAAAGCGTAATCAGATTTACATCCGAATAGTCTCATTTTTATTTTAATTTGAGAATGATGTTGTTTTTATGTCTTTTGGCTTATACATTTTACACATCTGAAGGATCACTTTGGCATACATTAAATCCACCCAACAACATTTATTTCAATTTAATTTGAATGTGAAGATGTTCAAACTGCTTACTACCCCCCTTAATGTATTTTGGAGAGAGAAATAACAGTTGAAGTAATTCGAAGAAATGTTTTTTTAAATGTCTGTGGATTATGTTTTCAGACAACTTCAGATAATGCCTACTTTGGATATTGTTTATACTTTTTTATTTTGCTGTAACTTGTATCTTGTTTATTTACTATTATGTAATAAAAGGAAATGTAACATGTCACTGCATAATATGAATAGTAGCAAAGATGAGATGGTTATATTAAGGACAAAGAGTAACAGGCTTCAAATTATACAAAGTAAATAAGATAAAACGGTTGCGGTGTTTCCATTTTATTTGTGACATCATGACATTATTTCCTCAGCTCAGTAATTGCTTCTACAATTTTGCAATCTGCCAACCTTAATTTCTGGTTGTCTTGTTGCTGTTGGTTGGAGCGAAGATGTGAAGTTCTTGCTTTTATTGTCTGTGTTATTTGTCTTTTCCGGCATTTTGATGTTTCTGTAATGTGTTTTCCGACCTCCTTAAAGAAAACTGTTTCATGATGGAGCATACATCATTTTCTTTTCACCCATCGTGTTACATTGGAGTAAAATCACAGAAGATGTTCATGCAGTTTGATGTCCTGTAATACGCAATGACATGTAACACTTGAGAGATGTGGCTATTTTTGGCTATTTGGGCACCCTTGAGACTTCGAGGAGAACCTAATGGCATACAGTGTCTTTGTGAAAATGTGTGAAAATCTCCCACAAGTCTTTCAGGTGGACTGATGCAACAGAGTAACACATGTAGCTCAGACCTTTCCTCTGGGCTGGTGACATGGGCTTCAGATACAGCCTTTTTTTATACTTCAGCCCCAGTAAGTCCCAGTTCGATGGCCATAAGTATACTTTTGTATAAAATGTGTACTATACTTTTTGTCTGGGGCTGTTTGGGCCAGGCCCCTTACTGATGCTACAACAAACAATGATATTTTAGACAATACCGTACTTCCAACCTTGTGGTTTGGTGAAGGCCCTTTCCTGTTTCAACATGACAATACCCTGCGCACAAAATGAGGTGAAATGTTCTTCAGAGTTTAGTGTGGAAGAACTTGACTGGCCCGCACAACCTCAACCGCATCCAACATCTTTGGGATGAATTGGAGAGTCAACACTCAACATCGGTGCTTGACCTTATTGCAGCGTAACAAACTTGTGGTTTTGTGTGGAGGCAATTCCTGGGAGCACTGACTTCCTATACAGTCTCTGCTGGTTGCCTGAAAACTTCATGGTGACGACATGACTCCAGGAAGTCACTGCACCTGTCCAGGAAATAGTCCCACATATAACCCCCTGTTAAACCTCAATGTGACTTTTTTTTACGTTTTGGTCTTGGTATTGATTAAACAAACAAGATGTAATGTATAAATTAGTGAACTTTAGAGGTGCTGGTAGGTGGGTTTTGTTACCTTTGGACAGAGCCAGGTTAGTTGTCCCAACCACACAAAAATGTGTGTCTTGGTAAAGGTAGTTTTTTTATTGTAGCTTATTTATTGTTTGTACTGTATTCTATTCATATCTCTTTGTTGTTCAATTTTTTTGAACATGTAGGCAATTAAAAGGTAAGTACCCTGTGACGTCTAGTAGCACTATGGAGCAGTTTTTTTATAAGCGGGTCCCCGTTTTGTTTTTATGTCGTGCACGAGGAAGCACATGTACGTGCACGGCACACGGGTGATGCGATACACATTCCAGCCAATGAGTTCACACTATTCCACTGATTTATAGGTGATGGTAACATGCCAAGCTAAGCTGCAATGTGCCAACAAAGGCAGGGAAGAAAAAGACAGCAAGACAGAGGATGGATTGGATTAATAATGGATTTTAAAAAATCTACGCTGCAAATGTTTTGTGATGAAGGAAATAGTTTCATGATTGCTAACCCTAACCCTCAAGGAAACACACAATGCATTTGGGTGAGTAACACTCAATGTAAACATTTGTTTACAAGAAAATTCCACAGGGCACCTTTAATAGATTGTTGCCTACATTAAGTACTCATATTTATAGAGATTGTGGTCTCATATTTTTAGATTAATCTCTTAGTCTTAGTCTCATTTCTATCTTATATTTTCAATATATGACTCTGCTTGATTTAAGCCAAACATACTTGAGTTTAATGCATTAAATAGGAATTTTAATCTTTGGTATTTGGGAAACTATAAAACACAGGAATGGATATTATTCTCTTTTTTTTGCAACAGTGCAAAAGCCAGTTATTTTGTGACTGTTTTGTTTTATTTTGTACTCCAAGTAACATTGAGGAACAGAAAACAAGAGTACACAAAGAGTGCAGCAAGGGGGAGACAAAACTCCTTGTGACTTCAGGCTTGTTAGTATTTTGTATCATCATATAATCTGGAATATGCGGTGTGTAAATACTAATTAATATTTTTGCATGAAATATATACAAAATAAAATCTTAATTTTTCTTCTATTACCACTGGGGCAGGATGGAGGAGTTAAACGTTTAATCCCATGCAAAGACTAAAAACAACTGTCATTTCCAGCTGCTGACATTTTTTATTCTGACCTTGGTAACAGCATGTATGGCTCCCAAAGGCAGGGTGGGGTTGTCATGACAGAAGAGCAGTAGCACTGTTACCATTTAATGTTGAAAAAGCATCCACAGGAGAAAGTGTCTCAGTTACAAACACTTTTATTAATGTATCCACCAGAGATCTGAGACACATTGACATTAAAACATTATGAATGCAAAATCGATCTGATGCCAACAAAAGGAGGGAGGACATATGTGGTACACTTTAATGTTAATATTTTATTGATCAGCAGCACTGCCCGGGGAAAAATAAGTATACCAGACTGGGAATCAATACATTCACCAAGCAACAACAATAAATGAGGCACATTTACAAATGACGCACCTGTTTTACAACCTATTCTCCTGTTGCAGGTCTTGAAACATTATTAGAGAAGATGGAGTTTCACCTGGAAGCTCAAAGACTTAACAAATACAAAACATATGGAGGTATAGATTTCTATCTTCTCTAGCCACCATCTGGCTAACAAAAAAAGTCTCAATACTGAATATAGAACAGTGCAGCGGATCTCATGTCAGCAAAAGAGCTGCTTGTATAGTGTCTATAAAAAGTATGTAAAATGTGTTTTATTGAATCAAAGTACATTTAATGTGGCTTTCTGACACTGGTCAACAGGAGGAAAATCTGTAAAAAGTCAAATTGAAAACAGATCTCTACAAAGTGGTCTAAATTAATGACATAAAATACAAAATACTTGTTAGCACCAGTAGCAACATCCTCAAAGTCAGTATTTAATAGATGCACCTTTGGCAGCAGTTACAGCCTACAGAGTGTGAGCGGATGGGTCTCTATTAGCTTTGCAACTTTCCCCCATTCTTCTTTGCGAAACTGCTCAAGCTGTCAGGTTGCATGAGGATCTTGAGTGAACAGCCTTTTTCCAAGTCCAGCCACATATCCTCAATTGGATTGAGACCTGGACTCTGACTCAGCAGCCACTCGAGGACATTGACGTTGTTGTTTTTAAAGCATTTCCAGCTCTTTGTCTTTATGCTTGTGCTCATTGTCTTGCTGGAAAACAAATGCAGACTGCATCAGCTTTTCCTCCAGAATTTTCCCTTTATTTTGATGCATTTATTTTACCCTCTGCCCTTACAAGCCCTCCAGATTCAGGTGTATTTACACTATGATCAACTGAAACAATTTGACTGCTCACAGGTGAACTCAATTCAACTAATTATGTGACTTCTAAAACTAATTGGCTGCACCAGTAATGATTTAGTGTGTCCTAATGATGGTTTTGCGTCCTATTAAAGGGGGGTGAATACTAAGCAAACACGTGTTTTGACATTTGTAATGAATTAAGACTACTTTGTAGAAATCTGTTTTTACTTTGGCATTAAAGGATCTTTTCCTGTTGGATCACAGTCACAAAAACCACATCAAATCCTCTTTGATTTAATGTTGTAAAACAATAAATATACATGAAAGTGTCCGAGGAGAGTGAATCATTTTTATAGACTCTGTATGAAGATGAAATCAACAAGATTATTAAGTTACAATACCCTTATCATCTCTCTGAAGTGACAAGACTTAATTATCGGGTGTTTTGTCTTGACAGAATTCAGCAGCTCTCGTTACACATGAAGCTTGCAGGAAATTAGTACATGAAGATAAAAAAACATGAAAGTGGAATATTGGTGAAATGTCCATCAGAAGTTAAGAAATAATCCATAAATTCAAAGTAAATTCAAATTATAAAAATAATCTTTTAATATAAACTACATATTCAGTGCACAAAGAACAAATGTACAAATCATAGACTTTACACATTGATTGAAACATAAAGTAAGCATGTTAAAAAATCAATTAACATGGTCATGTGAGTTAATATCATCTTAATTAGCTAAAGTGTTCGGCATAAATAGGACTGCAAATAAATTATGAGCCTTTGTTCTCTGCCTCCAAACATCCTTGGCGAGCAGGTTGTCGTAATTCATTTCCCCAGTGGACTTCTACTTGGGCCACTTGCATCTGTGAATAAAAGAGGGGTCATTTAGAAGTGTAAAATACGCATGAATTCAGACACAGTAGAGCTCAGAAAGTTTACAGCTCTGCCAGTTTTCACCCTGGATGAACCTGAACTCAGCAGGAGTTTAAGAAACTGATCTCTTTGTTTATTCAGTTCATCCTGCATGTCTGAGTAGCTGCTGGGAATTTGTTTCATTAACCTCATACTGGATCCTTTTACTCTTCATCCTCTCACTTTTCCTATTTCACAGCAACTGTTTAGTAATTTCCTTTTTACTTTTTTATTTTCATTTTACTTGCCTACATGACAATGACAAGGGCATGTCTAAGTATGTCTTTTATGTCTTTTGTGTGTCTACTGTCACTTTCGAGTACAGACTAGAGCATTTAAAGAAAGTGTCCATGGTAACAAACAGGTTCTCTCTGGCCTACCTGCAGGACGCTTGATCGAAACGTTGATGCCTGTGGGCACAGATGGAAGAGTTGAGTTGACAGCGATGGATAGGTTTTGGCTGGAGAGTCGGCACAGGTCTAGGAAGACAGTCACAACGGTCGACATCTATCTCACAGTCGGGCATCCAGGAACTGAGTGGAAAGTCTAAGCAGGAGGTAATAATGGTGCAATTAAGTCACATATAATCTCCGTATTAAAACAGCTTGTCATAGTTTGACAATGAACTGAATAATAATGCAATTCACTTTAATGTTAGAGTAGAAAGTCTACTGATTTTCAAAGTATAGAATAATATGAAATATAATTCTTTAGATATGATATACCTGGGTTTTTGATCACGATATGATTAGTGTTTTTTTTAAACCAACAGCTCTGTGAGGAGGCCGTGCTAAATACTAATGTCAGTATGCTCACACAGACAATGCTAACATGCTGATGTTTAGCAGATATAATGTTTACCATGTTCATCATTTAGTTTAGTATATTAGCTTGCTAACTTTTGCTAATTGGCACTAAACACGAAGTACAACTGAGGCTGATGGGGATATCATTAGTTTTACACATACACAACCAAAAGTTATTAGATCACATCCCCAAGAAACTATGAAAGTCTGTTGACAAATTTTCTGCCATCCAATAGTTGTTTAGTATTAGATTTAGCATTGCACTCTACACTATAACATTGTCGAACTCACAATGAATAGTTTAAAACAAGAGAGAGAAATTGTGGTTTTCATTCCATACATTCTTCTTCCTTGTCAAAAGCTGCTGCCTATGTTACCCACAATGCAACTCAACCTCTGGCAGTTCAGTCAGAGATTGAGGTGTGTTATGCAAGTGTGCTATGGAAGTGACATCACTTGAGGCGATTTATCAGATTTCGTGCAGCTCCCTCTGAGAAGCAGAAACTATGAAATGTTTGGCATTTTTGCATGAAAAATGACTTTTATAAATCTTTTTTTAAATGATGATTAATTAATCAGTTATCAAAACGCTGGGTAATTCTTTGATAATTGACTAATAATACCTCAAATTTGTACCTAAGTAAGGTACTTGAGTAAATGTACTTAGTTATAGTCCACCACTGCCAAAGTGTCACTATTTTTACTTCCTGGAACACATGTTTTAAGTACAGTGGGTGTACATAAAAACTGACACCACAGTGTTTTGTGCACTTCTTTTAAAAAGCTGCAAAGGCCTTCTTATATATTTGCATACACACACACACACACACACCTGGAGTACTGGAAGGGTAAGGAATACATCTGTCAGTTGAACAATCCCAAATCAGCCCACTGGCACAAAGTCTCCTGGAGTCTTCTGCCTCTGACAGCTGACCCATCGGAGAGCAGCTGTCAATGAACCAGGTGGATTAGAACAGAAAAAAACCCATCAAAGTCAGCTGAGAAATAAAATTGACTAAAAATTGACTGAGTTTTTGGACTCACCCACTGCTCCTGTGAGGTTGAGCATTACGTCGTATTATGGCGGGCTCCATGCACCTGCACTCTGTATGATTAGCTACTTTAATTAGCACAGGTTCTGGTACAAACTTGAATGGAATGACACTAAGGACCTGAAATGCACAGAAACACACACACACACACACACACACACGCAGGCATTGGTGTAAGAATGTTTGACTGCTGAAAACTAGTGCTGTAATACACAAACCCTCAGAAAAAGGTTAAATAAAAAGGCCAAATGGATATCCACATATCATCTGAGATTTGCTCACTCACAGTTTTATTCACATATTCAGTTGTTGTGTTTCTGCAGGTGACACCCTCTTGGTTGCAGCAGCCACTGCACCTGTCAGTAGGAAAACAAATTCACATCTGGGTAAAGTGATGTGCATGGCAAAAAACTTCAAGAATATATAATATATATAATATAATACAGAACAGTTCCACTGAAAGCCACATACAGAAAGTTGTTGACTGTGAGGAGTTGAGGTTTTTCATGTTTATGGGAGTTTTCTATATTTAAAAAATCATACTGGGTCAGAGGCCAAACTGAATCTATATGGAAACGTATACAGAAAAAAACTATCATTTGGGAATGACGCTTATTCGCTTACTGAGATGAGAAGCTCAATACCACTCTCAAGTTTGTAGGATAAATATGTAGCTACAGCCAGCAGCTGCTTAGCTTAGCTTAACACAAATGCTGTAAACAGGGGGAAACAGCTAGCCTAGCTCTGTCTAAATGTAAGAAAATCTTCCTACCTCTGCCTCTTCTGCTCACTAATTAACTTGTTATATCTTGTTTGTTTAATCCGTACAAAAGCCAATCTTGTTGTCACCTCTACCTCACGGTGACGACAAGGAAGTTGCTGCTCCTGGCCAAGAAATAGTCCGACACATAACCCTCCATAAAACCATAACGTGTTGGTTTTACACTTTGGTTTTTGTACGGATTAAACAAACAAGATACAACGTGTTAATTAGTGAGCTTTAGAAGTGCTGGTAGGTGGATTTATTAGCTTTGAACAGAGCCTGGCTAGCTGTTCAATTTTTCCAGTCTTCATGCTAAGCTAAACTAACCAGCTGGTGGTAGCTTCATATTTATCCTACAAACATGAGAGCGGTATCAATCTTCTCATCTAAGTCTTGACAGGAAAGCCAATATGAGCATTTCCCAAAATGTCAAACTATTTCTTTAACAATATGCTTTAAAAAACACATTAAAAATAGTTTTGAACTGATATTAATGAGAATTGTTGAAACACAATGTGTTTGATAGGCGCTTTTTGTTTGAGGGCCTCCAAATATTTTTCCCTTTTTAAGCACATCTGCAGGCTTGTGGAAGTCAAATATGGACATTGTTTCAACATTAATTTCCACATCAGCATCCATTCAGCATGACTGAATACATGTTGATGTAACATGAATGACTATTGAGAAGTCTTGTCAGCTTGAGTGTCAGGCAGGATGCAGGAACGATGCCATAGCATTGAGTTTGGCGAACAATGTTAAACGAACCTGTGGACGGACACACAAGGTGGCTTGAAGAACATTGAGGGGTCGGTGCCCAGCTCCTTGGCCACGTCAACACACGTTTCCCTTGGCATGCACTGAGTCCGCTGCCACTCTTCATCTATGGCTAAATGGGAGACACACAATGTTCATAACCACAGCAACACACAAGCACAGACTCACACGTAACATGTACTGCATGTTTTATCCAACCTTTAAGTATCTCCAGGCTGTAAGATTCGGCAGCGTAGCGTGTAGAGCGGTGTGAGCCTACTGAAGGTGGAGAGGACAGGGTCTCTGGCTGCTGCAGTCTCAGACGACACCTCCACAACTTCCAGTCAGGAAAGTCTGCGAGCCTCAGCAGCTCATCCAGGCTGGAGGCTGACCTCACCTTCTTCTCCCACTGCTTCATTACCTGCACAGATCACAGTGAGTCATCCTTTAATGTCCTTCACTGTTGGTCTCACTTGATGCCACTGTGTCTGTCTGTTTGGAATGGTCAGTTCTTCTCTTAATTGAAAAAAATAGAATGATTCTACTGAAAGCAACTCATGAATACAATTACAGCCTCTTTGGTAACAAGTTCGTGGCATTAGTGAAGATTACTTAAGGTGTATTGAAAAACATGCACGTCTCTGTCAGAGGACAATAATCATGCATCAAAAGACCAAAGAATCTTCTATGCTAGCAGCATGGCTCTAGCGGTGGCAATGTCGTTCTGTCAGTCAGTCCACCACTTTGTGTCCAAACTGAAAAATTTCAACAGCTATTGGATGGATTTCAATGAAATTTTGTACACACATTCATGGTCCCCAGAGGATGAATCCTATGGACTTTGGTGATCCCCTGAGTTTTCCTCTTGTGGCAACATTAGGTAGAAATTCCTGGTTCAGGGGGAAATATCTTGGCAAATATTGGATGGATTGTCATTGAATATTGTACAGACATTCATGGTCCATACAGAATGAATCCTACTGATTTTGGCGATCCCCTGACTTTAACTCTAGCGCCACCATGAGGTTCATTTCTGGTTTTGAGTGAAATGCCTTGACAACTATTTGGACAGATTGATGGGAAATTTGCCACAGGTATTCAAGGTCCCTAAAGGATAAATTCGAATGACTTTGGTGATCCCTTACTGTAACGTTTCTCTAGCGCTGCCATCAGGTCAAAATTTCAATTTGTACAATAATTTGGTTTATGGCAAATACCTGCAAAACTGACATTCTCATCAGCCTCAGCTGTACTTTGTGTGTAGGGCTAATTAGCAAATGTTAGCATGCTAAACTAAGATGGTGAACCTTGCCTGTGTCCAAAATCACTCATTCACTCATTCACTACTCCCTCTATAATAGACACTAAATAGTTTACACAATAGTGGAAGTAAATTAAGATTTCGGACACTTATCAATCGTCATTTTGTGTCATCATTGACAACTGTAGAGTTGCACAACAGTAATATTTCCATTCTATTGTGGGATTTTTGGGGGCACTATATCGTGGATAAATTTGGCTTTTTTAGCTCAAAACTAGTATAGCCTCACAGAGCTGCTAATGTGGCAGTAGACTCCTAGTCTTTTTAGAAAATATTCAAGCAAAAACAAGTAAGTAAATGAAGTGAGTAAAATTAAATGCATTTATAGCTACACTATGTGCTATTCTCTGCTACCATGTGCCTTACACTGAGGCTGAGTTGATATGGCGTTTGCTGTAGTGTGGAGTGATTTGGAGCACTTGGCCTGATGTCACACCCATTAGTCAGAGTGTGATTATCAACAGCTGCAGCAGCAAGTTTGTGTCTGCTCCAGTCTGCATTTGTACCTCTCTGTCTCTGAACACTGCTCATTCTGAAGTGACCCTGCCGCCAAAGAGTATGCATTTATATACACTAGAAGGATGACACGCAGCCTGATTTAAACTCAGGACATAAAAAAAAAGAAAAATATCGGCCTTAGCAAATCAAACCACCAGTATGCACTTAAAAAACACATGTACTGAATATACACATGCACGTACATACTGACACACAGTTTAATGTATCAGATTATCCTTGGAAGAGCTGTGATTCAGGGGAGGGAGAAAACCATAAAACCACCTGTCATGCTACCACAGAAGGGCACAGTTCCCATGATGACATAAACCAGAACAAAATGGAAGCAGAATAGATTCAATCTGTATGGTTTGGATAAGATGTGTTATGAAACACAGAGTCCAATACTCAAGTTTATCTTTTTTTTAAAATATGAAATTCAATCTCTTGAACTGAATCCCAAATAATGTCCTGTGTGAGAGATTTTCACTGTTTGAACTTGTTGAAATTTTTATAGACTTTAAAGAGCCAAGGGTGTGATCTGAGCAGGAGACGAGTTAAAATCTTGGACTTCCCAGGCTCATTTTTGAGGCGGAAAAGCCAAAGCCTGATGGTAGGTCTACAAGCGGGGCGGAGGCACGTCAGAGAGGACAATCATGGAATATTGCACTTGTCTGCACAATGTTTGCTTTATTTCCTCTGGACAACTGTAATGATCTGAGCCCTCTGATGTGTTCTGCAGAATGGAGGGTGGGGCAGGTTGGCTGCCTGACTGCTTCCACTTAAATCAGAGAAACAACAACAGAAAATAGGAAGGTTTTCCCTCCGCAATTTCTACCAGGGGATAGACCCACTAATGAGAAACAGAGAGGGAGAGTGCCTGAGAGTGATGGCAGGAATTGAAAGGGAGGTAAAGATGGGAAGGGGG
>NTHP01000304.1:502180-556045 GCA_003416845.1 Oplegnathus fasciatus
GGTTTAAATAGAAAGTGAGTGGTGAGAGGAAAAAATGTATGGGATGAATGAAAGTTAGATAAAGAAATCGATTTAAGCGTGAGAGTGAAGAATAGTGAATTGGTTCATTAATCCCTCTGACGCAGATACGATGTTGATGTTTCGTCTTTTAGCCACATGCAAGCGCACACACGATTACTGTCAATTTTGTTTTGAGTGGACAGAACACGGTGAGCAACATGTGAGTGTGGCAGCCACCGGTTGAGAGTGATTTATGAGATGATGAGTGAAAAGAGGAAAGAGACTACAGAGCACAGCAAAAAAAAAGAAAACCCTGAGTGAAATCAAACCCTGAATGCATCAAGAATATAAGAAAAATGCAGTGTTTTAATTTCTGCTCTCTGGACAATGTTAGATGATAAATTAAAGTTATTTTTAGTGCCAACGGGATCAAAATCTGTACTTATACATCAGCTAGAATAGGTAGTGAATTGCAAGAGGCTTCTTACATTTGCTGCTTTGATACATATTACATGCACTTAAAAGCTTCATGCCACACTTACCCGACTTCCTCCCTCCCTGTGCATGCTGTGGCCCACGTTTATCCAGCTCAGCTCCACCACCAGAGTCACCAAGCAGGAGATTTTGCACAGAGTCCGTTTCATCTTCACCATCATTTCTTGGCTCTGCTCGCTTTCTCTGGGAAGCACTCAGCAGTATGAACTTGTCTTCTTTTTACTGCTGGCAGAAAGCACTTGGAGCTGGCCGCCTCTCTGACTCAGTTTCCCAGACCAGCTGAATCCCCCAGACCACACACACTCAGTCCTCTCAGTGCAGGTATGTGCAACAAAAACTCTTGATCTTCCAGCTGCACACTAGAGTGTGTGTGTGTGTGTGTGTGTGTGTTGAAACCAGACGTAACCTGTCACAGCAACCCAGACACCCAAGAGCCAAATGGAAGAGGCTAAAGAGGCTTTAAAACATGCACCTCTTACTGCAGAGGCTTTGATGCAGAACCCGAGGTGTCCAGTTAAATAATGAGGCTACTAGAAGTCAAAAGCTGATAATTACCTCAGAAAAAATGAAACTCAAGAGTCCCTTGAAGACACTCTCTTTTGTCCAAATGGATTGAAGACCTGTGAGATATGTCAGGGCCTCTAGGCTAGATGATGAGAACAAACTCCTCTGAAGTCTTTTCTTCGTTATATTCCCACCTCCTGAAAAGGCTGCAGACTTCCCTTAACTGCTAATTTCAGTGGTTACAATACCTGTGTATTAAACTTCCCCTCTGTCAGTCCTCACTTCTCCAGATCCTACTGTGGTTAGTCCGTGTAAAAAGGCCCTGAGGTGCACGAGTAGCCGCACAATTCCTTCCTCTAAGATGTGGGCTAATTCTGAAAAAAAAAAAAAAAAAGAGCAGCTAGTATGTCTGTCTTGGTGTCTGTCCTTATGTCTCTCCTACTGCTACTGGTCCTGCTGCCTCAAAGCTCGCCTTTTTATTTGCTTGTGTGTTCCCGTCTTTCCTTTTTTAATGTCTGTCTGTCAAGTGATCAAGTCCCCTGCCTGTTAAATCCCCTATCAGTGTCTTTTCCTCTGGAGTTGCCAAACCGCACACAGCCGAAGAGCAGTAACATGTGTTTTAAATGTGATCCAGACCTCCGTAACGTGTGAGGGGAAATAAGATGCCTGCACCACCCCTGTCCCACCGACACCCCACCCACTCGCCCATCCAGGCCCATTTGACTCAAGATGCAATCTGCCAGGAACATGTATAATGGAGGAAATATGAGAACAATATTCAGAATTTGTATGTAAATGAGGAACAGCAGCTTGGACATCTTTTCTGTTACCCGCTTATGACAATTATGAAACATGCAAAAAACATTTTTTTTACTAATATTTAATATTTCAATGTGGTCTTTAAAGGTTTTTGGTTGTCGGGGTCATGTGATATTTAGCAGTTGGAAAACTGATTCCTTTTGTTTTACAGCAGATGGATAAATTAGGTTAATGTTTCTTTAGCAAATTCTGTGGTAAAACATCAAAACATTTGTAAAACCTTCATACTTACTTAAACGATGTTGAATTATCTTCATAACAACAATGTGAAAACAACTTGCACATAGTTTAAAAATTTCATAACAGCTCTGCTACAGTGTTGTGTCAAACAGCAGAAGGAAAATGTAATAAAGCTTAAATTTAACAAGGGGAGTGGAGGGCAGTTAGACACACATTTTCCCCCCAAAAAATCTATATTTTACAAGGAAGAGGGGGTAAACTACTATGCTACTAACAATGGGGCATGTCATCCACTCCCACATGATGCACATGGACGTGCAATGTGTTAAAATAGATGCTGGAAAGAACTAAATGTCCCGTAAACACATACAGAACATATCCTGAAAAATAAATACCGTTTTCATTTCGTTCACATTAAACTTTTGCCATTTTTACATAATTACCACAAGACAAATATTTCTATAAATATGCTTCTGTGGCAGCAAACAAGTAGGGCAAACATTTTCACCAGGAACAAGAGCGCAACGTGTAATGTTCAGAGAGAGTCTCTGATCTTGGACCTCCAGTTTACGGCCCTTTCAAAGCCATTTCTGCCAGTCTGGTAGTCCTTGATAGCCTGTCTGATCTCTTCTTCTGTCGTCATTACAAATGGACCTGATGAGCAGACACGACAAAGGAAAGTATTACATTACAGGTATTGATTAAGTTCTGTCTGTGACTTCTGAAACACATGAAACACACTTCTTTGTGCAGTGACTTGTTGCCAAAAATGGAGGGAATGACATAAATAACCATACCGTGTTGGACAACAGGCTCTTTGATTGGTTCTCCAGCGATGAGCACGAAATGAGAAACGTCCAAGCCCTGAGGAGGAAACAAGAGGCAGTGCTATCATTTTTGTCTGTGTGTGAAGTGGACTGACTACCACCACCCAATACGTCCCAAGATAAATCTTCATATTAAACAATAAGACAATAACCTGTGAGTGTGAGTAGAGTTACTCCTTTTTAAGGGATCACAAGCCAAATAAGTTGGGGACCACTGGACTAAATCAGTGGTGGATCAAAACCAGAAAGGAGAGCTGAATAAAAGTTAAATTAATCTGATTAATTTGGGGACAATAAACAAACAAGAATGCTCTGATGCTAGCAAGACTATTAAGATTTAGGTCAGCAAGATTATTCAGATAGTAAAATCAATATGAAGTACAAGATGTACAGACTTGACATGGAAGACAAATTAAAAACAAACAGGTAGTGTTCATCAAATAAAATCGGGGAAAGCCCAGGGTGTGTTTCCCCACTCTATGATATCCGGAAGTCAAAGCCTAAAAACAAAAGGTACATCTATATATCTATATAACAGCAACGTCATGTCCGTCTTAATGAAGCTGAATGTTTCTGAATGGTGGCAGGGAACCAAAGCTGATATGAAAAGGATCGAGGGATTCCAAAATGGATATTTGAGAAGGCTCTGTGGCAAGATCATCACTGAAATAAGGTAGAGGCGACAAGGATGGCTCATGTATGGAGGATTGCATACCAAAGGTTGTGCTGAGATGGACTCCTCCAGGCAAAAGAAAACCAGGAAGACCAAAAATGACGTGGCGCAGAAGTGTGAAGGGACAACTTAGCCAAGAGGGGCGAGGCTCAACATGTTGGCAAGAATAGGAAATGATGGAGGAAGATCATTGTCGCCTTTTGTCCCACAGGGGACTACGAGGATTAAGTATGAAGAGGATTAAGTAAGGAAGTAAGTAAGTCATCAAACAAACATATCAGTTAAATCCTAAATATGACCGCATGAAATATTTTTGGCTTCCGAACCACTGGTCTCTCACCTTGTTTTGAACTTTGACACAGTCTCCATCTCCAAACACCACAGTGTGATGGGGCTCTACCTTCTGCTGCTCCTGATCTGGGCCTTGAAAACAAGAAAAAAAGTTCACAGATTTGTCCTAAAGCGATACTGCAACTCTTCATTTTAAACACTTTCTGGCTGTGAGTGAGTGGCATCAGCTTTTTTTTTTTGTTTCAGTTGATCTTTTTCATTATGATTTTAATTGACTTGAGCCTGTCTCAACCTAACATTCACATTTCTGTACCATTTACATTTTGACACGACTGCTATTCAATGTGACAATCCCATGATCTTTTTAATGATACATGTCCTTTTATCTTTTCTTAATAGTGACATTAATTCCCATTAAGAAAGTGTACCACTTCATTTCCTGGGCTCTCATTATTTTTAGAAATATGTTAAAAACAACTCAAACATACATTGCCTCACAATACCATATAATTACTGCACATTATTACTGTTCATTCTAATGGCAGTGAAATGAAAGAGAAAATGAAATGTCAAACTGGGACATTTCCTCGTGTTCAAATTCTGGCAAAATGGGACTATTATGTCATGTTAGGAAAAAAACCACAGTATACTTGTTATTTAAGATGATTAATTAGGGTTTGTGGTGTGAGCTCTTTTTGATGTATTTCTGAAAACAAATGGGAATCTATGATGTCTGGGAGTAGGCGCTTCTCATTGAGGGAAACAAAGAAAAACAATTACTGTAGGGTTGTTAGTACATTTATTTCACAAATCATTTCAGGATACTACAGGTCTATGTAGCATAACAAACCCACTGTGAGCTTAACAGAAATATAGGCACCTGCATGTTTCAGACATTTTGACCTGGTTTGGCACTTTGTTTGCACGCTGCTACACTTACAGTACTGACACTAAATGCTGAGAAAGCCAGACACTTCCACTTGTGGTCGACGCATTCATCAAAGCCAGCTGGTCCCGATTTGGCCAGACTACATGTAGAGCTGGAGACTTAACATTCAAATAACTTCTTTAATCTTAGCAGCCATTTTCATCCTCTCGTGTCATCAAAACATCTGCCGGCAATTACAACCAGTCTGAGAGACCCTGCAGTGTAACGATGGAGAGTAATCAAATCATAATGAAATTTTATGAAAGAATAATAAAAGGGGAATTCTGACTGAAAACAACAGGTTTCAACAAACCAAGGCAGCCTCTGAAAAGGAGTTCACTCTCTGAAAGGGTTTGTTCTCATGCGAGGGGAATTCCCTGATCACACAATGGCGTCCAATAAGCAGGAAATGCAGTATTTCATGGTGTTATTTCAAACGGCAACACTGATACAATAGGGCGTAGTTATAACACGTGGGTAAGGTGATTGATATGAAGCCAAGCTCTGAGATGTTCATATTTTACACACAGTAGCACGATTATTTTTCCAGTGATTTTGGTTAAATTTCAGACTGAACTGGAGCGGTCTAAAGTCTGAAGGGATCATAGTTTAGTGACAGTATGAATCCATCAAGCTTTAAAGTGGAACACATGGGCCTTTTGGCTGAATGTGGAAGGGAAGTTGCGATTGGACTGAGATCACACATTTGTAAAGTAGATATGGCAGCAGGATGAGCAGGGAGGGAAGCGAGTCAGTAATTAAGTTCACTGAAAGGAGTACACATACCCAACTAACTGCCTGGTTATTAGAGATTTCTTCTTCTTCTTATATTAATATGAAGTGTTGGACAATATGTGACAGGGAATGTTCCGTATGTATTCATAAGGGAAATAAGCTCTTACAGTGGGGCTTTCTTTCAGTATAACATTAACCAGACAAAACTCACCAACATGAATGGATCCTGATAGTGTGTAGATGAATGTAGTCCATCCTGTCAAACACAGAAATATTATTTAAAGTATGTGTGTATAATAAAGAAGTTAAAAGAACCATTTTAAAAAAAAGTTCTCTCCTCTTCAACTTGCAATAAAAATTTTGCCCACTTGCAGGCAGTAGAAACAAGTTTTCAACACAACACTGACATATCATCACGTTTTTAAGTTGATATGGTGATCTTATTAGCAAGCAGTTACATGTACGGAGGGGAGCTGCCGATTCTTGTGATAATTCTCTGTAGCTTCATTACTACGAGCGACACCTTTCACACTGCCACATTGTTTTCACATTGTCGATCGATTATAGCCAGTTTAAATACGATAAAGCTACAATATTAAAGGGGCACTCCACCACTTTACCCGTCACAAAGGGTACTACTCAGCCTGTGAAAACAGTTTTATAATGTCTTTTGTTGATCTGGAGGGAGCTTTCTAAATCCTGAAAAAATAAACCTGATGATCTCATCAGCTCGCATATCTCAGCTTAAACTTTTAACAGCAAGCCTGCGTTGCAAACTGAAGGTGTGGAGTTCAAAAGATCTGGCCATTTATGAGGTGGTTAATGAAATATGCTATCCAGTGACCTTATGTGTCACTTTATTGTGTACTAGACCAATAAAGTAAATGACCAAATAATGTCAGTTAGGTTAGTTTATTCAGATATTTCTCACTCACTCTTACGCAGATCTTTGCATGAATGCATATAGAAATAAAACAAAGTCATACCTACATTTCCAAAGGAGTAAGTTTTAAGTTTAATAGATCATTTGGCCTCTTAAAATGTTATTTTTGAAGGTTATATTACAACTTGTGGTGCTACAGTAACTTCCTGTTTATATAGTTGTTACTAAAGTCTTTACTATTTACATTCATTCAGTTTTACTGCAACCCAATTTAGTAAATCAATAGTTTGAAACTAGCTAGTAGTTATTAAGAACTTAGGAAGGACTTTACACACAAAATTAAATTCACAAATGGGTGGTGCAACCCAGTCCTGGAGTCCATGCTGGTTGTCTGGCAACTGGTCCCAGCTAAGAAACTGTCATTTTTACACTTTGGTTTTTGTATGGATTAAACAAACAAGATATAAAATGTTAATTAATGAGCTTTAGAGGTGCTAGTTGGTGGATTTTGTCACCTTTGGACAGCCAGGCTAGCTGTTTCCCCCTGCTTCCAATCTTTGGGCTGAGGTAAGCTAAGTGGCTGGTCATATTTGCCGTACAGTCATGAAAGTGGTAGCAATCTTCTCATCTAACCCTCCGTAAGAAATCAAATAAGCACATTTCCCAGAATGTCAAACTATTCCTTAAGGGAAACACGTGAAAATGAAATTACCCCTAAAATTGCAAGATGTACATTTCGTCATCTGTCTGCGTACATGGCAACAACCATGTGAACACGTAGTATACTGTAAACAGAATATGGGTTTGTGGTGAATGTTTTGAAATTTTTAACCAAGACTTAACAGATGAAAACAATGCTGAGGTTTGGTTAAATTTGTAAAGTCAAATTCAGCACTTCAGACAGGGCAGTGATAGAAATATGCAGTATTATGAGGTCGAGGGCAGCTGAATACAGAAGTAACAGTGAATTTGAATGTAAAGTAGTTTCCTCTGTTCCTTATGTTGCAAAGCTCTCTTTCTCTCCATGCTGCTCTCTCTCTCTGTTAATGTAAAATGCTGAGCTGTCGTGTCCTCCAACAGCTTTACAAGCTTTACGAGCCCTGAGGTGTTTGTTAGAACTGTAGATGTCTGCTGATAGCATTTTATTCACATTTCTCTTACTCCTCCACAGTTAAAGTACAGTCTTTCATCAAAAACCTGGTGTGAACCTTGTGTATACTGACCTAGATCCTTCTGAATGAGCCTGTAAAGTGCAAAATACAGTACTCTTAATATTAATAGTCCTCTGAATGACTGTGGATGGTAACGAGAATGTTTGAGAACCTCTAAATCTTATGAACTGTGAACTGCACTGTGGTTGCAAGTACAGTAACAATTGCAGGATAATGATGAAAAAAACATAAGCACACGTTAGCATAGGTGGAAAGCAATATCTATCTTAAAGTTACCCTGTAGATTCTTTGACCACTGGTATCACTATGGGGCAATGTTTTTCTGAGTGGATTTTGTTTGTTCTCATGCACGTACCTGAGGACACACGCATGCACACCAACATGCGGGTGGTGCAATACACATTCCTGCCAACTGTTTTCTGATCCTCTGGTTACATGGCAAGAAATTCAGCAATGCACCACCAAAGGCAGGGAGGAAGAAGACAGCTAGCTAGCAAACATGCAGGTTTCAAACTTTAAAGAATAATAGGCATTGCAAATGTTTGTTATGGTCCGTTTCCCTGTCCCTCCTCTCCAATCATGTTTCTGGTTCCCCATGCCTTTCTCCATCCTTCCACCAGACGCTCTCAGCCTTTTCAGTCCCTTCCTGCAGCCACTCCCATCTCCCAGGCAATCACCTCATTCCCCTCACCTGAGCTTCCTTGCCCATCTCCCCACCTGCACCTCATTTCCTAATCAGCCACTCACCATATATACCAACCCAGCTCCACTACTCCTCTGTCAGACTGTCAATGTTTCTTTGGACCAGCTGCCTTCAGTTGTTCTTTGGACTCAGTCCCTGCTTGTTCTTCGTGTTCCCTTGGACTCCATTTCTGCATGTTTATTTGCACTTCATGCCTTGGTTTATTCCCCTGTACCTGACCTGCCTGCCTGTTCCTGCCTGCCAGCCTGTCTACCTGCCAAGAAACCTAAATTAAACTACTTTTTGGTCTACATCAGCTCTGCCTTGTCTTGTCTGCATTTGGGTCCTGAACTGCTTCTCCCTGAACCACTACAATGTTTTACGAATTGAAAGCAACTGCATGAAAAGGAAATGCGTTCAACATATTGTCGGTCCTCAAGGACACACGCACTGCGTTTTGGCAAGTAACACTAAATGTAAACCGAACTGAAATTTTGTTTACAAAAAAACTCGACAGTGCACCTTTAAGTTTGCTAACACTAGCTAACTTTAGCCACCACAAGCTACTGGACATACCAGACAAAGTAAGGTTGTCGCAGCAAGACCCCTAAGTGTGTTGAAATGAGTAAGGGTGCGTTTTATTAATTATGAATTTAACTTTTCATTTGCAAGGTGAAGAAAGTGCTATTTCTACATAGTGCTGCTTTAAAGGTCATCATGTTTTGATTTTTTTCACCATAAAACACAGATTCTACGAAACAGGTTAAACAGCTTTTCCATGTTATGTTCCCAAGTATCACTCACTGTTCTGTTTCCGGCCTCAAGAGGACAATATTCAATAAGGTTTGTGGTAAACAGAGTCCTCTTATGGCGAGGACACTTCAGAGAACATGGATGCTTCAAGTAACCGGAAGAAAAGAGAAAAATAAGGAGAGCTGGCTGAAGATCGGTCAGGGCCTAAAGCAACCATGAGATGCTTTTGTGTGAGCATCCTTGTAGAGCACTTTTGTTATTAACCAACCATTAACAAACACACTATGGTGTTTTTAGAAATGTTATTCCTCCTACCTGTGGGGACTGGCTGCACATGCAGGGCTCCTGTTTGCACTCTGAAGTCCAGGTACAAGGTCGGTGTCCTTGTGAAGACCTTAGACTAATGGAAAAGAAAAAAGAAGGTCAGAAAAGATGCATACTTTCTCTAACACACACAGCCACATGCTTTAAATATTTTGTATAAACAGAAAACACATTCATGCAAACTTTGAAATAGTGGCGCCAGTGGCTGTCATGGTCATTTGTTTGCAACTTCTGCAACATCTGCACTGCTGTTCCCTGCAAATGGGCTGTGAACAATAAGTTAAAGCATTGCTTTGTTGCTATCCACATGTCATCTGGCTTGACAACCTACTAATAATCACATGGTGTTACAGAGATACAAAGTCAGAATCTATTATTGGCAGTTCCAAGGCTTACACTTCTTGCACTAAACAGCTTTGCGTATTATTTTTTGTGTGTTTTTATTTTTATTTTTTAGCCTTGAGTAAGACATTTCACCAGAGAGTTTATTCCACATCTGCAGTTGATGCAAATGACCTTAAAGGAACTCTCAGCATTGAGGATTTGAAAACATGGATGAGAAAGTGAGCAAAGTAGGGGAAATGAAAGCGTTTGTGTTATCTTGGAGTAGTTTGTTCCTATTTTATGCAGAATTTCTATTGTCGTCTGTTAAAATATTATGTAATAATGTGAAAACAACGTGAAAGGGGTCGGTTGTAGCGATAAACCCACAGACCTGAATCTGCAGCTCCCCTTGGCTTCACAAAGCTTTATAGTGAGTTTCAGCTCGTTGTTTAGGTGTCCGGCTTGCAATTTTACTGTTTTGGTTCACTCTCAGTGCTCTCATAGTGTCTTTTCGGCTGTAGCAGGCAATGTTTTTAAACTGAAATGTTTTCAGTAGCTCCATAACTGCTGGATGTGTAAATAAGGAACTATGCTAACAAGTTTGCCATATCAACTTAAAAGGTGATGATATATCAACGTTGTGTTCACAAACAAAAAACCCCAAACAAAAACAAAACTGTTATTGCAGGTTTAAAGGTTCCATATATGACATTCAGAACCAGTAGCTGTCACACTAGAGAACAGCATCTCAGACCAAAACAAATGGACACTTCATTCAAACTCGACGGAAACAAAATAAAACTCACCAAAACTGTCTATAAATAGTCTCTTAATAAATAGTAATGGTAAATATTCAACTTGAGCGAAACATCTGCGCGTATGGCGGTTGTGTGGGGAGGACCGGGCGGAGTGGACCAGCGGCTCTCTCTCAGCCGCTGCTCGCAGACAGACAGCTGCTGAGCGCCGGGGAGCTTTGAAGGAGAGAGCTGAGGGCGGAGCCGGAGCGTCTGAAGGAATAAACACCCGGAGTCACACCGGATTCTGCTCTAATCCGAAGCCGTTTACCAGCGGGAGGAGAGCTCAGAGTTTATTTTCCAAACTTTTGGGATTAAAAAGTTTGGAAGACAGACAGGTTGAGAAGCTCTCGCTTCTCAACCTGTCTGCAGCAGCGAGCCGCAGAGGTGCCAACCTCCACTGTGGGTGTTAAAATGTAATTAGTCTCTCTTCATCCATATCGACTGCTGACTTGAGGGGAAATGTACAGAGGAGAGGGGGAAAAGACTGGAGGAAAATAACAGGAAGAACCGGAGTCTCTGGTGAAAACTGAGTTCAAACACAAACACACAAGCACACATCCTCAGACACAGCAGTGCTGCCATTGCTCGCTAGGCGCTATTAGCTTGTTAGTTATCCTGCTAACGCTAGCTAGTTTGATGGTTGTGAATGCCTTCAGCCGAACTATGCTCTCCCGTCTCGCTTTTAAAATGCTGTGTGGGAAGTCGCTCTCCTCATCTCTTTATAAACGCGGTGCGGACTCACATGCACGCGCGGCCATCCCGTCTTTAAAACAAAGAACAGAAAAGCAGCACACGCAAATGGTTGTTTGCTGCTGTATCAATGTTCTGAATGTCGTATTTATCACCTTTAAATGAAGACACAATCCTGTTGAAAACTGGTACACGATGACTTTTACCACTTGGAGCTGCCAAAGTCTGCAATTTTTTCTCTCTCTCTTTTAAAAAAAATCTAGGTATCATCAGCGAAAGCAGAGAGGTTTTAATGCCAGACCACAGCTCGCTGTGTCTCATGCCCTGAGGTAACCCTGTGTATTGTACAAACACACACACACACACACACAATTCAAACCATAATTTGCGTAATTTACCTTCACTCTCAGCCTCACATTGGGCCTAAATTCGTCATCAGCCCTCACTTCAGTCTCCACATCAACTTCTACTCATGTTCACAAGTGTAATAAAACAAATACACACACACACACACACGTCAGCACTGCAACATTACCAAGTCATCCCTCGCAGGCCAGGACAATCTGCTCCTCGTTTGCTGTTTCCTCTTTTCAAACAGACTCTCCTTACACTCACACTGGTCAAATGGTGTGGTTAACAGGCATTCCCTCACACACACACACACACACACACACACACGAATACATGCACATTTATGTCATTGTTTGTCAGTTTTTCCTGTTCGCCTCGAGCATCCAGTAAATGAGCAATCACCATGAGATCAACAGCCACCAGGGAAGTAAACATCATGTTCAGTTTCAAAGAGCTCCTCTGACTGTGGCTTGATTTAATGGTGATGCAGTGACATCACAACCCTGTAGGTGAATTATAAAGACACATTCACACACACAGACACACACCTTTGCTCCTAAAGCCTCTCCAGATATCACAGCAACTGTAACTCCTCCCTGGCTGGGTTTGGGGATCTCTGAGTCTTTAAGCTCCTGGTACGCTGGTTCCAACATCTTGTCTCGTCTCGGCAGGTTCACCCACAGCTGTAAGCCCGCCACCGGCTCCTCTGACACGGGCATCTCAGCATGGACCACCCCCTGTCCTGCAGTCATCCACTGGTGGACAAGGAGACATATTTCAAATATAGCAAAGACACAAATGTCACACATACACATATATGCTGAGGGTATTCACAGATGTCAGTATTTGTATCGTATTTATACATATGTACAATACAGTACATATATAGTGTATATATATATTCTGAAAAAAACAAACAAATAAATAAATTAGAAATAACAAATATTTTGCATTAAAAAAGCACTATTTAAGGTTTAAAGTTATAAAAAAAAAAGCATATGGAGCTGGTTTCAGGTAATGATTCGAAACACTGGATGAAATTAAGTTTTGTTTAACAGCTTCTGCTTCCCTTTTAGGCCAGCTGGAAATTTCCACTCTCAAGCTTTGCTTTAATGCAGCTGGCCACTGATAATTCATATGTGACTGTTTCTTTTATTGCTGTGTTCTGGGTATTTACTGTCACGGATCTACTGGATAACAAAACATGCAGAACAACGGAGGATAACTAGAAACCCAGAGAACAGCATAAAAATAGACATTGTGTATGATTTTAAAAATGTAGGAACTTTTTTTTCTTTTCTAAAATGGATATATACAGACGTGGAATTAATGCAAAGACTACCTGAGAAAATTCTTGAACATTTTCTCTGTTGGTGTTCTGTATTCACTGCTTCCTTTAATGAAACTCTGCTTTAACCTGAGACAGTGTTTGAGCTTCCCCTATAAGGACCAACATGACGTCCGAGCCTACAGAGGGTGCACATGGTGGGTTAGAGCAAATTCAGCTGAACTGACTGAACCTCTGCTGCAGATTGAAGCTGAGTCAGCAGCCCATGTGTGTGTGAATGTAACTTTACTACTTTAAAAACACAGGAAACAACCCACAGGGCATGATATCCAATTAGTGTGAGTGCACAACATTATAATGCATATGTAATGAGTTTGTGGGGATATGTATGCCAATAGGCTTAAGCCTTGTTCTGCTCTTTCATTTATGTTAATAACAAGTGGACTGAAGGCTTCTGATTCAAGTTAATGACTTGCTTAAAATCTACCACAGTTACTATTAGAGGATTAGACTGATAGATAACAATCACAACAACAATCACACTGTTAGATAATGTGTATCTAATCTCTGAAAAAAGAAAATATAACCACTTCATTTTATTAGTGGCAAAGTTAAAGGAACAGTTTGACATCTTGAGAGATATGGTTATTTGCTTTTCTTGCTGAGAGTTAGATAAGAAGATTGATACCACTCTCACGTCTGTACTGTAAATATGAAGCTACAGCCAGCAGCCGGTTAGCTTAGTTTGGCATAAAGACTGGAAACAGGGGGAAACAGCTAGCCTGGCTCTGTCCAACAGTAACTAAATCCACCTACCACCAGCTCTAATGCTCACTAATTAACACAGTATATCTTGTTTGTTTAATTTGTACAAAAGTGTAAAAATGAATCGTGGTTTTACTTTGTTTAATGGGCGGACTATTTCTTGGCCAGACACAGTAGCTTCCAGGAGTCAGGTCACCGTCTCCATGAGGCTAAGCCATCAATGCCCTACTCTCACATCTGTGAAGCCAGCTAGCCGGTTAGCTTAGCATTAACATTGGAAACATGGGGGAACAGCTGGTTTGGCTCTGTCCGAAGGTAAATAGTTCGGCACGTAGCCCCACTTAAAACAACAAATACTCATTTTTACACAGTTTTTGTACAAATTAAACAAACAAGATATAATAGCTATATACCTGTTTCCCCCTGCTTCCAGTCTTTATGCTAATCTAAGGTAGCTGTTTGTAGCATCCAGACTGTATATAAAGATGGACGTCATCTTGATCGCCCCCCTGGTGGCTGGTCCCAGTATAGGTCGTAAACCCCGCCCCCTCCATGTTAGCAGATGGCACATGGGCCAAATAAATTTTTCCCAAAGATGGTTTCTGTCATTTTAGGCAGTTCTTATCATGCTGATGTACGTTCAAGAGTTCATTTTTCTGATAACTTTGGTTTTAATTAGTTATTTGATGCTATAAAACAGGGTGAAACGTCATGATTGACAGCTGTCAATCACAGTGAAGTAGTCACGGAGGCACCTGCAGACGTCTTTTTGGGAATTGTACGTCAGTAGGAACGTCGAGAGGAGATGTAACTTTAACTTTAGCAGGTCATCGTTGGTTAGCAGTTACTAATTATTGATGACTGATTGAGTCAGACAAGTGTATGGGCGGGACCTCGATACCGCCGCTCCTTCCCGATCGCTACTGTGCAGACTCTGGTCCCAAATGATGTCACCAGCGCAAGATGGCAGCGCCCGTATCCGGGATATTTTATTATGTATTATGGTAGCATCATATTCACTGTACAAACATGAGTGGTATCAATCTTTTCATCTAACTCTCGGCAAGATATTGAATAAGCGTCATTCCCCAAATGTTGAACTATTCCTTTAAAAACTATTCCTTTTTTTTTAATGAACACCATAAGCAATTATGCAGTACTTGCAGATCTCCAGGTTTCAGTTGTCCTGAATGGCCACAGAAGTCTTCATGGGCAGTGATCCCCTCCAAAACATATGTTACCTGTTTGAAGAGACACATACACATACGTAGCATAAACAGCTATTGTAAAATTCATACATGACTTAACAATTAGTTATATTTCAAAAGAAATGCAAAGAATTGGAACATTTTTTTCACTTTATTGTATCTTTTTAAATAGTATTTTGACAGGTTTTTCACATTAAGTGAAATATAATGTTCTAGGTTTCATTAAATGAGGTCATGAGCTTACAAACAAGCGCTGCTTCGACACTAAAAGCACGTGTGCGCTCGTTTCACTGCCCCAGTGGTCAGACTGGACAGGAAGACATGTGCTGATTGTGGTGTCATGGGTTCAAAGGTGAACATCTGTCTAAGGGAGGAAAGCTCAGGCCCCTGCAGTGAGCTGCCTGTGATCTGTCTCCACAGCTGTGTGATTTCAAAAGTCATGTGAGTGTGAGCAAACACACCTGCTGAAAGGCATGCTGGGAGTGTAGCCTAGTCCTGTCCACCCACACCGGGAGATTTAAGTTGCATCTGCCAAATCAAATACACTTGGAGGAACGTCTGGAAATCTGAGGACAATATCTGGGTTTGTTAAGTCCAGCCTGCCACATCATCTCCACTCATCAGCGTGGTAGTGGTATTACCGCTCATACCACAAAAACATAATTTAAAAGACACACGACAGTCTTGTGGTGAATTTAATACACAGCATTAAGCTCAGAAAGTGATAAACTTATTTGTGAGCCATTTTCGAAAAGTGTATCACTAAGTGGTTCACAGAGAGCCAGGATGAGAGTAAACTATTATATTTTCCATTCCCATGGCTTGGGACCTGACATGAAAAGTTGTTTAATTAGACATTCTCCCACTTTATTCAGACATACCGCCGAAACCAGTAAAGCCCGGGCACAACCAAAAGCTGTCCATTTCTAACAATGTGATAAACTGAGTAAGTAGTACATGCATCACTTACAGTATAAATGACGGGTGCAACTATTCTGGTCACTATGGCCACATCAGGGCAGGGGAACAAGCAGTAAAAAGAACCCTGATATATTATCACCTTATAAAGTCGTTATGGCTAACGTGTTACAAAACTGTTTTCTGTTAACACATCGAGCAAACACGGAGCAACATTATCATTCAATTGGAGTCGTGTTTCTGCCCACCTGGTAGTCCAATATTCTCCTTTCACTTCTGTTTTTGCTCTGTAAACAGTAAACAAACAGAGCGACTCGGGTAGAGCCACCAAGCCAGGTCGTCAAATACGACGCTTTAGCCGTGCTTCTACTAAACACTTCGGTATAATATGTCACAACTTGTGCTTGTGCACAGGACAAACTAATGCTGTGCATTACTTGTGTGAGTTTGAAGGAGCACTGAAGGGAGGGGTGTGTTTGTTTGGCTGTTGATTTCAAATATCAACAAGCTTTCTCGAGAATCATAGACTGCACCTTTAAGTTGATGAGAGCTGTGAGATTGAATCAAAACAATAAAGCTGCAGACAGTAAAACCAAACACTGAGCTGAAAGGTGCTAAAACACCTCGTAGAGCTGAGGAAAAGTGCAGATTAGGGTGATATTTCTCTGTGGGATTGTCACTGGGAGCGACATCTTTCACATTACACACAGTCATTGGATTCATTGCTAGTAATTTAGAAATTGACCAATGAGCCTGTAAAATGCAGACGTTGATGGAAAATTCCCATCAAACCGAAGCCCATAATGATGTCTTAAAATAGTTGAATTAGTCTGACAAACGGCCCCAAAACCCAAATGTGTTGAAATTACAAGTAACAAAAAATAATCTCACATTTAGAAGCTGTAACCAGGAAAAATCTGACATTTTTACACGTTGAAAAAGTTATTTCAATTATCAATCTAGTCATCAATTACTTCTCTACCAAATCAATAACCGATTAGTCATTTTTCAACACTACTCTAAAGTCAGACATGAAATAAAGACAGCAAATAAATGACAAAATGCATGGAAGAAAGGTGGGAAATAAAAACAGAAGGGAAGCTGTGGGTTCTGAACTTAAATGAGAAGGTTTGAAATGTGTAATTAAACACTGAGGCCGTGTCAACGGAGTGGCAATAATAGTAGATTGTTATTCTGTAAAAAAGGATTCAAAAGCAGACCTTCATCACAAAGAGAGTTTGTGTTGGTTTATGGGGAGAAAATCAGTGAAATACTGTATTAAATAACGTAGAGTAGAGCTTAATTTTAAAAATGTGTATACACCGCAGTAATGTGATCACATTTTTGGGATTTGCATGTGTATTTGACCGAAACAGCCAACATGTCATTGTGTCAGTAACAATTGTCAAAGAAGACTCTCTTTGGTGGAGACATAGTACATTCATTTCAAATGCCTAGAAGAATAAAAAACCACAAAAGCAAGAATGGTTTCACAAAAACACATCAGAAGCCAGGGCAATTCCTCTCTTTCAAAACAGGGGAATTTTTTTATGAGTTGTCATCATTCAATCTTTAACCCAAAGCTTTCTCGGCTGAACTTGAGCTCGTGCAAACTGAACAGTACCAGCAGATATTATATCTCTGATATCTCTGGCTTTCTGAATGACTTTTTGAAATCTATGAACCTAAGTCATCATTTGTGGAAGGGAAAGTGGTACCATAGCTGACTTTGAAAACACTGTTCTGTTGTCGCCACCCGGTGATCAAAGAAGGAATTTCACCCCTCAGTACTACCTGTTGATCCTGTGCTTCTGTGGTTATGCTGCTTTTTTAGTTCTTTGGTTAAAGGAGTTGCGCCAGTTCAATACTGTTGTATTGTTTTGAGGTATTTGGGGAGAGGCTGTTGTACTTTTACTATTTATGTCCTTTTATTGTTAAGCAAAGCCTGTGCTCCTCTGGTTACATTCTTCTTTGTGACTGGTGATATCCTGACATGAGTTTTGAAAAATTTATTTAAATGTGTTTGTTAAATGTTTGGTGTTTTTGCTTATGTCAAGTCAATTTTATTTATATTATATGACCCAATATCACAAATCACACATTTGCTTCAAGGGGCTTTACAATCTGTCCAGCATACGACACCCTCAGTCCTCGATTCGGATAAGGAAAAACTCCCCAAAATACCACTTTTACAGGGAGAAAAAATGGATGGCAAACTTAATTATCAAAAAGTTGCTGACTATTTTTCTGTCTGTCAACTTATCAATTAATTTACTAATTGTTTCAGCTGTAATTTTATGTTTTGTATTTGTGGTCATTTATATTTCTCTTGTAAATTATCTGTATCATCTCAAATTAAATGTGGTATTTTGTAAAAGGTGTTTTTAAAACCTGATGATGATAATGTGGTTTATATGCTTGGTACCTCTGGTGATCTATAGGTCACATGACTGATCAGTGGAGTGTATATCAGGACACCAGAAACAACCTCAGACATCCTGATGAAGGAAAGACAGCCCAAATAGTTCGGTGAGTAAGGAGAGAGGAGAAGAAGAGAAGAGAGGAACGTCTGATTTAAGGACAAAAGATTTGTGTTCCTCACATTTTATTCAACAACTGATTTAACATCCACTTTACGTACTGTATGCTGAACAGGCTGCAGACACAAAACTTCAGGTTTAACTTCCTCCAGCTTAACCAAACAATAATGATCTAAAATTAGAATCAAATACTCTTTTACCGTCTCAAATCCTCTGTGAGGATGGTCTGGAAACCCTGCCGGCTTGTTCACTCTAAACTCATCCAACATCAGGAAAGGATCCAGGTTTCTCAGCTGGTAATAAAATATGTACAGTACTGCATCAATTACAATGACAGTTGTTATGTTGAGTTTTTATTAAAAGGGTTGACAGTTGAACATGTTGAGGAACTTACTTACCTCCTTTCTACCGATGCTCCTGCGGACACGAGCACCGACTCCCTCGGCCTGTTCCACACTCAAAACAGTCTTTTCCACTTTCCTCACGTTCATCATGCTGAATGTGAGGTTTCACTCGTCACTACAAAAACATTAAATATACTTTAATGCTCATTAACAAAGGATAAAATGACAATAAAAAGCATTTATGGAAACAATGAAATAGTTTGTTTTGAGGCAACAAATCCATCTTGTGTTTGACAATCAGATGTCTTTAAAATATGTTGAAATAACCAGTAAAACACTAGAGGAAATGTCACGTCATATGTTTTGATATTGCTGCTGTGATACAGAGCAGAATCAATCATGTGATCCACTGTGGGTCATAAGTAGTTATGTTAAATATATTTATTCAGCTATTTATCACTGTTACAGTCTTAAATATGCCTCATACATCACATTAAATGCCCATCTATCGTCCACTTCTTCACTCACTTACAGTGGAAACAACANNNACAACAAGAATTTCTAATTCACCTGTGCCCAGTTACATAAAACTTCTAAGGTTTTTCTCTTCATTATTTCTTGTTGTCGAGACATCTCAAACTGATTTCTAAGGTACGTTAGTGGTCTCAAAGCTAAATCTGATCACCTTTACTGCAATTCAACCTGTTATTGTTGTTGGTGTTTTAATTATTTGGTTGTAAAAAGCAGACAAAAAAGGACCCAAACTGGACTGAGGAGGAGAAACCTGTTCAGAGGAATATCCCAAAACAAAATACTGCAAAGTAACATGAGATGACAAAATGACCGGAAAGGTCACGCAATCGCAGGGTTTTCCCAGTTTCAAAATGCTTTTCTCGGTAAATTGGAGGAGGGTCACAGCTGCCCAGATGCCCCCGCGACTGAAATAGACCGACCGATCTGACAGCAGCAAATCAGCTGCGAGTGCATCAGCTGATCAGTCAACTGAGCGGATCAGCCGGCCATCAGCTGATCTCAGCGCTGCCGCTGACGGACTGGTTTCTCACAACTCTCGCTGTGTTCAATTCAGAGACACTTTCCTTAAAATGTTATTACATCATCTCTGTCGTGCAGGAACCCGTCATTTCACTCTGAATTATAAAAGAGCAGCTTGTTGAAGCAGCTCTGATCTCAGATCTGTTGATAATCGTCTGCTGCTTCCTCATATTAGTTCTGAATTCCTGCTATTTAAAATTACCGCACGGTGCCTATTTGTTATTATTTTAGTATATTTTCACAGCGCATAATGGAAGCGTACTTTTACTTTACCTGGTGGAGCAGTCACCTGTTACACCTGACACGAACAGTACTGTCAACGTCAAATTACATTAAAAAAATACACCCACCTATCTGCAAGTATAAGACAACAAGTCCGACACTGTTCTGGTTGTTTTGACTGTTTTTATGGCGACGTTTGAAAGACCGATAGTTTATTGTTGTGACTGCAGCCCTCTTCACCTCCTCAGGTAGGGATTACAATGCGGAAGTCAGACAGGGGGCGTGGCTAAAGATATTTCCACAGAGTGAAAGGTAAGCATCTTGAGGTAATGGAGCATCAGTACAAAGTAGTTTTTACAAAACACCAAAGTAGACAATCCGTGATCCAAATGTGACCAAAGAGTAACCACTTTCTAAACCACACAGCTAAAGCGACTGCTCCATGCCAATTTTACTTTCACAGCCCAGAGTCACAGATTTGTCTCAGAGGACTTTACAATATAAATAACATACAAAACCCTCTATCCTTAGACCCTTGAGTCAGGTGAGGAAAAACTCTTTATGTACATTTTTAATGCCATAAAATATTTGCTTACATCAGCCATGTTGGAAACACTGAGAGACACAGGAAATACAGATTTTCCTTCCAAGCCATGTGTGTGAATATACCTGTAATTAATGTTTAACGATGTCTGATGGGGCCCTTAAGGATGAATATAATAGTTTCACAGCATTTATTTAAGTACAGTCCATTTAATCAAGGCCACGTAAGGCCCATCACCATCAAGAATAGATGACTGCTCACACACACATGCATTTGAATGTGCATCTCTTCAGGCTAAATGGTAAAGTTAAAGCCATAATAGGCCTTGCATCTGCTGAATATATTCCTCAGTTTTACATTTCTCCCCACTCAGTTCAGAAGCCTCTGCATTGTCCTGTTGCTGACGGCGCGTGATGTCCTTGGCGATTCGCATGCTGGCTGCCTGTCCGCCAGCCAGGTTTACTGCGTGAGGTCCAACCTGTGTGTAGGGAAAAGAAAAAGGTAGGGGACATGTTGTCTGTAAAATGATGTACAGACCAAAACACTATAAAGTAGAGACCTACCTGAAGAGCAGTGTACTGCCCCATCAGGTAGAGCGGACACTCTTCTGCCCACTGTAAGCTTTCTGATATGCATGGCCAGCCATCTATCACCTTCATGGGGGGACAAGCCGGACACATTTTATGGTTCTATTAGTTTTTTCTTGTTCTGTTTTTTAAACCAACCAAAACTAATCCATCTATACATACATAAATAGCCTACATATGTATGTCCAACCCACCTGAATGGGGAATTCCTTCATCACCTCAGAAAGCAACGGGTCCTGTTTGACATCAAGTTTGCAGCCAGTGGCGAGCCAGATCATATCTCCAGTCCAGTGGTCCCCAGTGCTGAGGGACAGACTCCAGGCCTGGTTCCTGTAGCACCAACTGGTTTCACTCACCTGGACAGTTGCATGAGATTCAGGTAAAAACTTCACCAAGTACCACCACATTATGTTACATCACCTGTCATGAGATTATGTTACCTCATCTCATTCACTACACCCTCAACCTTATACCCTGTGGGCAGTGGTGGAGGAAGTATTCAGACCTTTTACTTAAGTAAAAGTAATAATACCACAAAAAATAGCATAAAAATACTCTTTTACAAGTAAAAGTCTGCATTGAAAATGTAGTAAAAGTATAGTCAGGAAAATGTATTTAAAGTATTACAAGTAAAAGTACTCAATTCACAAAAATGGCCCCTGTGGCTGTTGTACTATTATGTGTTATATTATTAGATTATTAGTACTCATGCATTCATATAAAAGCAGGATTTTACTGTGTGAGTTGGTTGAGGTGGAGCTCATTTTGAACTATTTTGTTGAGGAATGCAACTAATGATTATTTTCATTATGGATTAATCTGATGATTAATCGACTGATTGTTTGATTTGTAAAAAATTATGAAAATAGTGAGACATGCCACCACAATTACCCAAAGTGACACCTTCACAAACCTCAAAATTATTAAAAATAAACTGAAATAATTGAAAGGAAAAGCAGCAAATCTTCACATTTGGGAAACTGGAACCATGAAATGTTTTTGCATGAATAAAGACTTTGTAGACTTCTGTCAGTCGGCTAATTAATCGACTAATTGTTTCAGCTGTACTTGTATATACTGTTGGGTAGTTTAATTTATAACAAAACATTATATTTTATAAGCTCTTCATATGTTTTTCATGCAGAAATCTTAATTTGTAAAGTAACTAAAGCTGTCAGTTAATTGTAGTGGAGTAAAAAGTACAATATTTACCTCTGAAACGTAGTGGAGCAGAAGTAGAAAGTGGCACGAAAAGAAAAGACCCAAGTAAAGTACAAATACCTTAAATTTGTACTTAAGTACAGTACTTGAGTAAATGTACTTAGTTACATTCCACCACTGCCTGTGGGATGCACATGTACCTGACAGTATGTCTTCACGTCCACCTGTCCATTCAGGATGAATGGCTGTAGTTGGATGTAGGCCTCTGGGGTGACGGCCCCTCCTTTCCTTGCCTGACGAATCATAGCCAGCCGTTTGTGGAGACTCCGCTCATTATAGAACTGTCGCAGGTAGGCTTGGCCGTCCATCTTGATGCCGTGCTCCACGTGGGAGTAACGACCCACCAGGCTCTCCACGTCGCCCACGTCAAACTGTTTTAACTGTAGAAGAAACAAAGAGGACTGGTACATGTGTTGGAGACGGATGGGTACATCTACAGTAATTCTTTATGGTTGGTCTACATGCAGTTTCACACTGTCACTAGACCTGCAGGTGCTTCCTCATCACCCATGTCACATGGCTGGCACCTTGCTGCAGGGCAATTGAGACGACATGAGCGCTGGTCAGACCTCCACCAACTACCATTACTCTCTGCCCTGCCTCACACACTACACACATTTCTAGACACACATAGGCATACAGAACTTGTAAAGGAAAGCGTCGCAGTGAGGATGGGGGATCAGATAGCCGCTGAAGTCTGCAGAAGCATGGAAACCTCAGGTGAAAGAAAATTATTATTGAATATTCAGAAACTAGAACAGGGACATTAAATTATAAGAATCAAGGCATGTAACGTTTTTGCATAGCAACACCAATTACCCTCACAACTCTTGGACAAATGCTCAAACACTGAGACATATTGTGATGTTACATAACCCTCAGAAGACATCTGACTCACCTTGAGAGGGAAAAGTCTCTTTCTGTCTCCGACAATCTGTGTCTTTAAGTTTTTGTTGAGCAGTTGGCAGGTAGTGCATGAGGTGCACTGTGTGTTGCAAACGCTCCTCTGGGTAGCTCTCTCCAATGCTTTTCACCCATGAAGGGATGTTTGCCATCTGGGCACGGGTTGGACCTGTTGCCATAACAACCTGGCGGGCTTTTAGGATGGCGCCTTCTTGAAGTTGGACTTGAAAGTATTTCACTCTCTTCTTTGCCCCGTCTCCCTTCCTTTCAGTCACTCTCATGGCCTCGCCCTCTGTTTCCCGCTCCTTTATCCGGTCTTCCAGCTCGTCCTTATCCTCAATCACAGGTGTGATGTGCTCCACTGTTCCCTTTACCAGCACTCTGTCCAAGTTGTATCTCTCCACCTGCATGTTCAGATTCACCAACTCAACAACTCAGGAAATAGCAATGCTCAGATTTAGGTGCTCATGCTGCTTAAAGGATAATGTTGACATTATTCCATATTTTTCCACCTAAATGTCAACAAGTCCCAGAAGACCAAAACCAAAAATCTTACTTCCTGAGGACATAAATCTTTAAAACTGAGTTACAAATGTAAAGTTTTAATTTCATGTGTCATATGGAGGTAACATAATGCTAGGAGTGTTTAATATGTTGTAATAATACCAGCTTGTAATTATAATGTATGATTCTGTCTGTTCTTTCTATAATTTTAAATATTTAATCTCAAAGTTAGTTAAGAAATAACTCCAAACAAGCAGAAAGCAAAATTCAAACAAGCTTTTAGGACCTTAAAATACTGTGATGACATGAATCAGTCAAGTCAAGCAAACAGTGTTTTTAAAGTTATTCATTACCTTTAAGTGTAGAGTAACATAGTAACATTAAACAAACCATGCAGAACACACACACAAATAAACTGTGTGTCCGACCTGATCTTTAAAGAAATCCACACTTAGTTTGGTTCCCGGGAGACTGAGGGATAAACTCTTTTTGAGTGTTGAGGTGATGTTTAGACGTTTCCTCTCCTTCTTGCCGAGCCTCATGTCGTTGAAAAATGCATTTTCATCCAGAATGTAAACCTGGTCAGGAAGACTGTGAAGCTCCACTGAGCGATCAGACTTTAAAACAAACTCCTGCAGTGCTTTCTGGAGAGGAAAACATACACACATTTGCTTATTTACTTTCATACTGTTAAACCACCTTCCTTGTGTCTACTTCAGGGGAATTTGTTTGTGTTTATACCTTATTGAGAGGATCTGTGTGTACCAGAGTGTGTGAGCGCAGATGGGGTATGTTCAGAGCGGTGAACTGACTCTCCCACAGAGTGGTCCATTCTCCATAGGAATCTACCACTCGCAGACTCAGCGGGGGGCAAACGACCCTCTCTGATATCGTTGACTTTGTTAGTTGCTCCTCCAGTGTCAGGCCTGCAGACACTAATCACAAACCACATATGAACTGATTTATAGGCCACACAAGAAGCAAAAGTCTGTTTGATTGTGGTGCATCACATGTAGTAACAATGACAAGCGANNGAATCACCATGAACATGTCATATTTTGTTCAGCAATTCAAATAAAATGAATTAAAGAATGGTAATTCAGTCTGATTATCAGGCTGAATAGTAATTATTTAATACAAAATCAAAATTATGATTTAGCAAGTCAAAATGATGATTTAAGTCAAGATTAAGTCTGAATTATGAGAAACTAATAAAAAACATTCAGACTTACTAAGTTAAAATAATTTGAGACAAAGTCCAAACAATGAGAAAGTCTTGCTAAGTCATAATTTTTGTGACTAGCTCATAATTTAAATTATGACTGAATAAGTCAATATGATGATTTGAGTCAATATTGAGTCTGAATTACGAGACAGTAATTTTTACTTACTTCATCAAGATTCGAGATAATAATTGAAAATGACAACTTACTGACTCAAAAGATAGATAATGATAATAATAATATAATAATAATAATATAATATAGAACTTTTTTATGAAACTTTTTATGAGATACTAATTTGCAACTAACGATTATTTTCATCATCGATTAATCTGCCAGTTACTTTCTCAATGAATTGATTCACAGTTTGGCCGATAAAATGTCACAAAACACTGAAAAATGTACCTCACAACAGAGCTCAACTCAACATCTTCAAATCGATTGTTTTGTCCGACAAACACTCCAAAACCCAAAAATATTTACTGTTGCATAAGACAAAGAGGAGCAGCAAATCCTCACAATTTAGAAACTGGATCAGGAATGTTTGACATTTTTGCTTAAGAAATTACTTAAATGATCAACCAATCGATTTTCTGTCTAATCGATTAATCGACCAATTCTTTCAGCTCAAAATGATGACTCAAGTCAAAAGTATAAAATTGTATCTCATAATGATGATTTAGTGAGTAAAGTCAGGCATACTGTACCAGTTGTTGCCCTCCTCTTCTTCTTGCCACTGCAGCGTTTGTTGTTGGATGTTTCCGGGTTTGGCTGAGGCCTCGGAGGGTCCGAGCAGGAGGGGGAGAGGGGGAAGTTATGTCCGGGGTCTGAGTTTGGATCGGGGTCAGGGTTGGATAGTAAGCTAGCCAGGGTCAAGGCATGAGGGCCACCCCCTATTATTAACACATCAAGCACCACCATCTGAAACACACACAGATACAATACATACTGTTAAAAACAAGCGTGGGAGTACTTTCAAAACCTGATTTGTAACCAGAGTCAGTTCCTTAAACAGCAACATGTCACTCTCACTTAATGTTGGTTTACTTTGACCGATCAGTGGATAATTTACTTGTGTTTAGTACAGTGTTAATTTCATATTCAATCTCAGATGCAACAAATTCAAACGTATTTACAGCACTCAAAAGGTACACCACAATAATCAATAAAAATAGTAAGATATTTCTTTTTTTGTTGGTGAACGAAGAACATCAGGAGACATTCTCGTAGTATTTAGTTTATTTAGTATTTAGTTTCATAACATTTTCTATAAAGTATACACAAGACCAAGCCAATGATGAAAACTTGTATATATAGTGTGTGTTCAGTACCTCACAGTACCTGGTTGAGTTTGGATCGTCAGCATATGCCAGCTTCTGAGACGGTGGAAACGTGGTCCGTATCTTAGCTCTGGCATACTGCAGTGTGCGGTGGTAGACCTGAAAGTTTGCGACAGTGGCGTGTGCCTCGCATGTAACTCAATCCACCTCACCATCTACAGATTTAGCTGGGCTTCACTGGCCCAACTGGGAAAGCTGGAAATAGCTTCAGTCTGTGTGTGTGTTTGTATAAATTTAGTAACACAACTCATTCCAGTATAAAAGCAGTAAAGGCACACAGACTACTATAACATGAAGATCTTTTCTTTCTTTTCTCTTCCTTTATTTAACCGTCTCATTGTGATTAAAATGTCTTTTTTCAAGAGACCGCTGGCCAAGACTGTCATGAGCTAGAAAAAAGTTTAAATGACATCCAGTTAAAGGAATACTTTGATATTTTGGGAAATACGCTTATTAACTCTTTGCTCTCTTGCCAGGAGTTGGATGAGAAGATCAATACCACTCTCATATCTGTCCACTACTGATGAAGCTATAGCCAGGAGACGGTTAGCTTAGCATAAAGACTGGAGTCTCCGCTCGTTTTGGAAACTCACTATGAAAACAAGACTCCAGGAAGTTACTGGTCCCAACCAAAAAATAGTCCGGCTCGTAACCTCCTGCAAAAAACACAAATTATTGTTTTGACACTTTAGTTTTTGTACACATTAAACAAACAAGTTTTGTTGTTTTTACAAATGGGGCCCTGTTTTGTTGGCATGATAATTCACATCCTGCCTTTAGTTTCATATTATTCTGCCGATCACCAGCAAAGTGAAGAAGACGACTGCTACAAACAAAAACATGGATGTAAACAATGCACAATTACAAATATTTAAAAAATCGGCTTTGCAAAATGTTTTATGAGGAAGGAAACGCACTCAACATGTTTGTTAGACCTCAAGGATATATGCAATGTGTTCTGATGAGAAACAATGAATGTAAACATAACCTCCACCGAGCACCTTTAAATTTACATGTCCACTTATTGGTTTTTCTAAAGCTTTCAAACACTTCCAAACAGCTTTTTATACTTTTATACTTTTATACTTATACTTTCATACACAGGTGCGGAGGACCACTCAGTACTGTACAATACCACACCCAGTAATAAAAAGTAGAGCACAGTCGTATGGGCTACAGAATACAACATTTGAAGACACTGGACAGGTGTATTCATAAAAAGCAGATCAACGTAATCTAATAAAAGCAAAACATATAGGCTACAAGCATTTCTTGTTTGCTATATTTACCTTTTGATAAAATACCATTTGTGATTTCATAATAAATAATAATACATAATATAACTGACCATTACAGTTTGTGAAGAGCCGTTGATTAGTCCTTCCGTTTCTCATTGAACCACAGTGTAGAAGCACTATAGTATAAATGTATATTGTTTACGCCACAGTTATTTACTGTCACAGAGGAAGTAATACTCTTCCAGTAGTTCCCATGTCTAATGTGACTTACTATAAAGCTGTCATTTCCCCTTCTCTCTCTGTTCAGGATTTTGTGTCTTTATGCAAATTTTTGTCAGTAACACTGCCGCCATGCTATTGATATCGCTAAAAATAAGGAAGTCAGTGTCCAGTAAAAGAAGAAAAAGGTGATTCATGTCAGATGTTTGCTGTTTGAGTCGTTATACAGGAGAGCACAGCGTGGATGGTGTGTGTGAGATAACTTCCCTTGTCTGGTAACTTTCATTAGTCAGACCTCTGCTGCTCTTAGTGATTGTTTACATGTAAGAAAACCTGCATGAGCAGTCAAATAAAATGCTTTCACTGATGAATTCTCACCTCCTTTGTTCTTCCATGTTTGTCACAAGTTCTGTTTTCTAACAAAATCCGACGGTACAATGAGTCCCTGTTTTTATTTAAGATTTACTAATCTTCATCAACTTCCTCTTCTGACATCAGTTCCCCATCCATGACTGTGTGAGTGACCCCTCATTCTTACTTCCTCTTCTGTTCTTGCAAAGCAGAAGCACAAACGCGCCGAGGGCTTTAAAAGAGCGCCACGGTCACTGCTGTCGGCTTCAGTCTTTGGCTTTATCAGCAGCGGACACTGCCAGCACCATGGATATGAAGGTGGGTGACGAAATCTTTAACACTGAGCGCCGCTATATGTGAATTTTAAAAGATATGATTGTGTCTATTGGTTGATGTTAAGTTAAGAGACAGTTTGTTCATTTATCCCTAAATGTCAGGATTCTCTGGTTAAGGGAGGCGTGCTGATCATCCACCAGATCCATGAAGGAAAGCATCAGTATGAAGTGGAAAATGTGGTGAAATACAAAAAAGCTTTTGGAGAAAAAGCGTTTGTCAGGTATAAGTCAGACACTGGCGCACTGTTTAGTAGACTAATCAAAAACAAGATCAAAAAGAATATTAAAAAGAAACTCTGGCAGACAAGATGGTGAGTCAGTAAAAATATGTTTTAATTCACGATTTAAAGTAAGTAAGCAAGTAATAGTTTTAATAATGTTAATTAGACCTGAAACGATTAGCTGATTAACTATTTTGATAATCAATTAATAATTTCAGTCATTTAGCAATCAGAAATCACAAATATTAGCTTGTTTTAGATTCTCAAATGTGATTTCCTGCTTTTCTGTCCTGCTTTTCTGTCTCATATTTGATAGTAAATTAAACATTTTGGGGTTTTGGACTGTTGCTCTGACAAAACAAGACATTTGAAGATACCACTTTGGCATCTGGGAATTTTCTTACAATTTTTTGATATTTCCCGACTGCACAATTAATTAATTAATCAAGAAAATAATTGGCAGGTTAATAATCACTTGTTGCAGCAGTAATAAACAATTTGTAAGAGCAACTAAATTATTTATCAACAACTTATTAATATTCATAACCGCAGACCTGATGGTTTATTATAGAGTGAGAAACTTATGACCCTTTATTAAAGCCCCTGAAAATATATAAATAAATAAATAATAAATAAAAAAAATAAATATTAGGTATTTAAATATTCATTACTAAATAATCTTTTGGTATTATTTATTAAGATTTTAACACTCAAAAACTCTAATCTGCTTCATCGGGACTGTGTGGGGGAGGTTTGATCCGATTTGATTGACAGCAACCCATCAAGTGTCATCAGAGTGTGATTAAAATATTGCTGAATCCTGATTGGAGCACTGGAGTATGTGACATCACCTTTTTCCAACCCTTAAAAAAACAGAAATACAGAAGTCCCTAATGTGAAATAACCAAAACTATTCTAACTGGAGAGCAGAAAACAGTGTGTTGGTAAAGAACCCTGTTACTCATAGTAAGAAGCTGATTGAGAAAATATACGACCTTTAATGAGTTCCTCGCTTTCTAAGAGACCATCAGGTTTGCCGCTTTAAGAAGAAAAAGTTGTAATAAATGGATTTTGATCCAGATGCTCTGTAGCTCTCATCTAGAAGGTCAGTGGTCAAACCGTACATTTGTTTTCTTGTCTATTCAAGAGACAGAAAACAAACAAACGAACCGAGTGATGTTAGTGTAACAGACTTTTCTGTGTTTGTCCTCTAAGACAAGACGTAAGACAAGTTTTAATAAGAAAACAATATACGCAACACAGAGGTGTAGTACAAACACAAACAAACAAAACATACACCAGCCAAGTAGATGTTTCATAACTTGGTGGCCTATGAATGACTTATTACACTAATGTTGTCATTAGTTATAACTAAAAACCTTTAATAAAGTATGTTGCTGATATCTTTTGCATGTTTTCTATTTCTTCTCAGGAGAGGAGACAAACTGATGCAGATAAACGGCCTGGACCTGCAGGATCTCACACCTGAGGAGCTGGCACAAACGTTAGCAGAGGGTAATCCAATGCTGGTGAGTTCAGGGGCTTCCACGGTGTTGCACATTGAACATCTTCAAGGTAGAGTTTCTATTTTAGACTCTATTATATTTTCTATTCTATTTCAGTCTGAGAAGGCCTCTCCAGGACGTACGGTTGCATAAAACAATTCCTCATTATTGTAAGAGAAAAATCCACCATGCCAAACTGTCACAGTGTTACTTTATAAGCCGTTTTCCCCAAACTGAATATACATGTGTGGTTGTCAGAAATCACATGCAAAAATATTCCATGTTGAGTCTTTTCATAATAGCTGTACCTGTTTTTTATCCTGTTAGTAACCAGCGGTGGAAGAAGTACTCAGATCTTTTACTTAAGTAAATGTAGCAATACTACAGTGTAAAAATACTCTGTTACAAGTAAAAGTCCTACGTTCAAAGTCTTACTTAAGTAAAAGTACAAAAGTATTAGCATCAAAATATACTTAAAGTATACCAAAAGTAAAAATACTTGTTATGCAGAACACTTAATTTCAGAATAACATAGGCTATATTATATTATTGGATTGTAATTTCTGATGTATTATTGTGTAGCCTACATCACTTTGATATTGCATCTGATAAAGGTGGGGCTAATCCTAATTACTTTATATACTGCTGGGTAGCTTAATCTACAATAGTATATCATAATTTCTTTATACTTTTTACTAATGATCTAAATCTGCAAAATAACTAGTAACTAATGTTGTCATATAAATGTAGTGGAGTAAAAAGTACAATATTTCCATCCAAATGTAGTGAAGTAGAATTATAAAGTAGCATAAAATGGAAATACTCAAGTAAAGTAAAAGTACATCAAAATAGTACTTAAGTACAGTACTTGAGTAAATGTAGTTAGTTACTTTCCACCACTGTGAAAATAAAACTTTAGATGAACTTTGCTGATGTTCTGCTGATTCCACAAAAAATCTGACCAGCAACAGTTTCTTTATATTAAATTATATTGTATTGCAATGGAAATAGGTCAAAATGACATGACACTGTCTATGTACATTTAGGTTTTCACCCGAGGAAGAACACACATTGTAACTTTGACAGTAGCTGTGTATTTAGGTCAGACACAAAGAGACACAGAGTCAATGCTCAGTCTGAACCCACATCCGTTTCTAATATCCCCCCTTCCTCCCTTTCCGGTCCTCAGACGGTGCACAAGGCCGGCAAGATGAAGGACCACACTGAGCAGTCCTCCTCAGCTGAGGACACCTTACGTCCTGTTTCCAAGGAGTCCACAATACTCAGTTTCAGCATGGAGATGGTGAGGCAGGAAGCCTTGGAGGAGAATGAAGTGGGGCAGGAGGGAGAAGGAAAGGAGGGTGGGGGTATAGAGGATGATTGCCAATCTGAAAATGAGGAGAATGGGGAGGGGGGGGATCTGCTCGTTGTTTCCATGACAAAGACGAGCATTTCTGTGGTGAGAGGGAGAGGCTGCGACAGTGGGAGCCCCTGTCAGGGATGTCACGGGACAGGATGCACCTTTAATGACGTTGTGATGGTGGCAGAATCCAGCAAGGTGGTGCTTGGTGAGTAAGTTGGGTTTTCTTCTCTTCCGACATGCAAAAAATATGTCACGTAGTTAATTAGTTAGTTATGTTTTGGTGTCACAAATTTTAATTAATTCTACATTCTGATATATTTCTGAAAAATACAACATATCAAACTTTGCATCGTTGTCCCATCGTTGTTCAGCCCCAATCCTAAGGATCACAAGTATTTTTATCAGATTTTCATCATACTTCAAATGTAAATACTCAAGGAAAGTACACATACTTCAAAATTGTACTGAAGTACAGCACTAGAAGCTTATTACATTCCATGGCACCAGCATATAGAAGGAATCCTTACCCATCTTGCTCTCGTTTTATCACCATGGACTTCCCCTACATTCTTAAAATAATTGTAAAAGTAGCTGGGAGCACTTTCATGTAAAATCCAGTTAATTAGTTAATCATGTAGATAGTTATATATACAAGTAGTCTCACTGAGATCAAGATCTCTTTTTCAAGAGAGAACCACATATGCTAAAGAAAAAATATGAAAGCATAGCATTGCTGTCCAGTGATAATCATGGATCTCCAAATATGTAGAATTTGGTATTTTTCAGAAAAACGGGCGAATGTGTTCTTTTATGGGTTTAGAAAGTGTAATACTTCTTAAGCTAAATAAACCATCCGATAATCTCATGAAAACTTGACCTTTTGGAAATGTACAGCTTAGACAGGTCAAGAAAAGTTACTATAAAAATGCATTATTATGTATTTAAATCTATCAGAGAGCAGAGATATGTAGCAGTTTTTCTGGTAGAGCCTTATAGAGCATTAATGTACAGTGCAACTCCCTTCTATCGGTAAAAAACTATTACAGATAAAATAGTGAGTGAGGAATTAATCACCAGTGTGAGTCAAGATATAGAGAGGATATAAATTATGAAATACATGCCCTTTGTTTGATTGTTCCTTGTGTCACTTTCAGTTCCAAGAGGAAGTGGAAGTTTCAAACAGGAAAAGCACTCAAACGTTTCAATCGAACATGTGGCCTCTCACCAATACCTCAGAGGTCTCTGTTCGCAGAAGTCCATCTATACTTCACCGAATCCAGGTTTGTCATTCAGAGCCACATGCAGCAACATGGAACTTACCAATCACCGGAATCATTTAAATGACATTAATCACAGATGAGGTTTTTTTTCACTGTTCATCATCGCACAAAAAAATTGATCTATTGGGGGAATTGATTTTTGAAATTCCTTGTTTTTTTATTTTGTTTTTTCAGAGAAGATCACCATCTACTCCTACAAGTCTAGCGGTTGGGACAGGTTTTCCAGAGAAATGCCAGTGGTCCTAAACTTTACCGAGTCCAACTGCTTCCTCAGGTGCTGCAAAGAAGGGGAGAGGGTGCTCCTACAAGTGGAGGTAATAACTATCACTGAATGTGTGAGCCCATGTACACATAGTTAGATTGAAGGTGCATCGACCTGGTTTGCACAGCTCTAAGTCACACGGAAACAGAAGTTTGACGTACTGTATTTTGCTTCTGCATTTCCCTTTATTTCCAGCTAGAGCCAGAGAGGCAGGACAAAATGTGAAAAGTCAGCTCATTTAAATGTTAACAGGTTGGACTAGAGAAAACTTTGTGCATTGCTTCCAGCTGTGCAAAATTACATATTTTTAGCCATGTCAGCTTCATGGCTTGATCGATGGCAGTGTCGTTCAGCCGGCCCACCACTTTGGTCCAGACTGAAATATCTCAACAACTATTGGGAAGATTAAGATAAAATTGTGTGCAAACATTCAACATCCTAACGTCTCTGGTGAAGACATGACCTTCGCTCTAGAGCATCTAACAGGTTGGCTCATTTTGCTTTACTGAAATATATTACAGCTATTATACGGATTGCCATGACATTTCTTACAGACATTCATGCTCCCCAGAGGATGAAGCCTACAGACTTTGGTGATCCTCTGATTTTTCCTCTAGTGCTACCATGAGGCTGACATTTGTGATTTTGAGTGAAATTACTACAGCTATTGGATGGATTGCCCTGAAATTTGTTACAAACATTCATTTCCCCCACAGTATGAATTGTACATGGGGGGGACTTGACTGAGACACAAGCGTTATAACTTGAAAGACTTGATCTTGTCCACAAGCCCAAGTGGAAAAATCTTTGTTGGCAGAGCAGCACATTCACATACAAAGCAAATATTTAGGCCAGTATCCATTTAGTAGAGCCACTTGAACTTCAGCAGCACTTGTTTTGATTAAATAAATGATCGTAACTCTATTGAGTATCTATTAAAATAGAGCAGCAGAGATACAAAGAGGGAAGTAGTTACTGTCAGAGAGTTTCACTCACTGGAATGCAACAGACTTCTCACTGGAAATAGATTTTCCCTTTATGTTTGCATTTTTCAATGTCACTGATTTGTTTTGAAAACAACCCATTTCATGTACTCACTATTTGATTTTTATACACCAAAAAGGCCTTCCATCACAAATTAGGTTTGGAAAAGTAAAACAATTGCATTCAATCATGTTAATTTGTTTACATGTTAATAGCATTTGGTGACACATTGGGATCTGCATAGAACTCAAAATCCGAAGTGTAGGATTGGGAATTTGACCTGTGACTTCAGCCACTTGTGATTTGCAAAAAAAATACTTGCTCCCACCTCTGAAAAATATGCAGTGGCAGTGACAAAGTTTTATGGACGCTGATGTAATTAAATAATCAGTAGCAGGCCTACAGTCATGCTAGCAACTCTGTGAGGTTGTACATAGGCACAGCAGTGGTTTGAGCTGAATGCTAACATCAGCATGCTAACATGTGTAGAGTGACAATGCTGACACGCTGATGCTGAGGAAGGTATAGGGTTTACATTCACCTTCTTAGTTTAGCGAGTTAGCAAGCTAACATTTGCTAATTAGCACGAAACACCAAGCATGACATCCTTTTTGCAGGTATTTGGTAAATAAACTAAGTACTGGACAAATTCCATTTTAGACCTGATGATGGCGCTAGAGAAAAGGTCAGGGGATCGCCAGAGTAAGTAGGATACATTATCTGGGAACCATACATGTCCATACAAAATTTCATGGCACTCCGTCAAATAGTTGTTGAGATATTTCAGTCTGGATTGAAGTGGACCGACTGAATGACCGACATCCTTCCTTACTACTGTTTCGGGAAAGTAAGAAGTATGATGTTAAATCTTGTAGAGAAGTTTTATTTAATTGTGAGTTTTACAAGGTGATGATTATGATTGTGATACTTGCAAGCAAAGTGACCATCTCACTGCCAGGATGTTGAACACTGTGCTCTCTGGGATGGATATCCACACGTTTGTTGTTGCAGACATGCGATAAGCAGAGGCTGAAACGGATCTCCAAGAGCGATGAGAGCGCCCTCTCTTTCGTCTTCTACATGAAGGCAGACGGGTCGAAACAGCGGAAGTTTGAGTCAGTGCTGCATCGCGGCTGGTTCATCCAAATAGTCGACACAGACTTAGTGGAAATGGGAACCATGGATGGAGGGATGGAAGATGAGCAGTTCCTCTTCATCATTCGGAAGTGATGGAGAGTCACTTTCTTCAGATGGATTCCCAGTTCTCAGTCAAGTCAGTTTAACATTTAAAATTCTCTTGTGAATTTTATCTGGGACTTGAAGATGATATTAAGCAAAAGAAAAACATGAGAGGAGCTCTTTTAGTTTGAGCCACCTGGTCCAGTAACAGACACCCATATGTGTCAAATTCTGCTATTGCAGAAGTGCGTAGATATGTATCATACAACTATATCTAATTCAAAGAAATGTTTCTGTGTGCATGGTCCAGACTTAGATATGTGACTATATGTCATTTCTGGTAATCAGTTTTGTTGTTTAATGTGACCTTTCAAGCTTTATATATATATATATATATATAATATTCCTGCTTATATATATATACATATATATATATATATAAGCAGGAATATTCTGTGTTCAAGATGTAACTTTCTATATAAAAAAAAATATTCAAAATAAGTATAAAAAACAAGGTGATGTGATAATAGCTTTATTTATTTAACACTTTCAAATGTACATTATTAAGAGATGTTGTGAAATTACATTAAGTATAAACTATAAACATGAGTCCAGTGTATTAACACAAGCACATTGTTGGTAATGTTTTATACTGGCAATATACTGTAATTGAATACTTTCTTTTGCATGATTTTATTTTCTTATGCACGCGTCTACCAGGTGTACATTGACAACATTTAATTTGATTTTTTTTAAAAACAAGTGAAAGGATCAAATAGTATTACAAAAATGCCTGACCGTCAAAGCTTTTCACATAACATTAAATATTAAAAAGTAATATGGACAAACACAATTTGTGTTCTTTTGATCAACTCTCTTGAATTTGAGATGCATGCTCTTGAGAAAGTATCCACATCACAATAGTAAGAGGAAAGGTAGGACACTTTGAATTATACAAATGTAATGTTCTGCAAATCACAATCTGAAAGTTGGAAAAACACTGTACCTTCTGAAAGGACCTGTACTGGAAATAAAGCTTGAGACTAAAACAATTAAATCAAATTTCCAGGTGTGTTAATAAAATATTCTATGTATTTAAAAAATATATTTTGATTGTATATATGAATAATATTAATTTGCAGTTTATGTAATGCAGTTTAATATTTGTCCAAAAGACATTAGTTGTTATAATTTAAATATACACAAAGTACGAGGGAAACGTCCATCATTATTACAAAAATATACTTGTATACTGTTAATACACTAAGTATAATTAGAGCACATTCACATGGCAGTATACTTAGTATACTACAATTAAGTACAATTAAGTATACTTTTTTACAAGGGTATTCACTATACAATAACTGTCTGTGAGGGTAAAAATCCTCGACAAGCTAAAACCTTCACACATATACACATTTAGCAGTTATGTTGATGTTTGATCAGAGGCCATGCAGCTCTGGTGAAAGAGGGAAAGTCTTTATGAGAGCAAGAATTTTCTCTTTCTCGTTCTTGGACTGTGAGTCTACTGTACATCAGCACTGAGGACAACTTCCCTCTGTTCTTCGGTGACAGCTGTGGACTCAGAGTCCAGTTTGTTCTGAGTCTCTGTCCTCAAAGGCTTTGTTAGTATATCCATCAGCGTCTGCTTCATAGGGATTCTCCGTGCCTGTCTGTGCAAGTTTCCTACAAACGCACAAGAAACACAACATGTCTCACAGTTATGCAAGTAATTGGTCTTCCCATGGTAGAAATGGTTCTCAGTCTTGACAGCAAACTTACTGTTTGCGCTCTCTGACACCAGAGATGACGAGGTAGATGCCCGCTAGCACCACGATTCCCATGACCACCCCAAATACCACCAGCCACACCTCCACTGGCTGCTGCACGGGAGGGGCCAGTGTTGGTAGGATACCCTCGAACTCCAGCGTTCTGTCATCCAAATAGAAGGCATCGTTGATTCGGCCTCGAGATAACCTGGGATCAATATTGAAATGGGTTTATTATTACTCACACCTATTAAAAATGTCTAGGGAAAGGTCATGCAGAGTTGATTATATCAATTTTAGCAGGAAGCTATTTAACTTGAATCCTTACGTCAGAAATTACATAAAGGCTAGACTAAGAGTCTACAGCTATGCTAGCAGCTTTGTGAGGCTGTGCCAAGGCGCAGCAGTGCATTGAGCTGAATGCTAACACTAGCATGTTAACACGCTCACAATGACAATGACATGCTGATGTTTAGCAGGTATAATGTTTACCATGTTCGCTATCTTAGTTTATCATGTCAGCATGCTAACGTTTGCTAATTAGCACTAAACACAAAGTACAGCTGAGGCTGATGTCATTCGCTTTGCAGGTATTTGATCATAAACCAAAGTAGTGGACAAATGGAAATTTTTCCCTGATGATGGCGCTAGATGAAACGGAGGACATGAATGTCTGCACCAAAATAGTTGCCATGGTAGTGCTAGATTCAGTGTCTTGGAACCATGTATGCTCGTCCAAAATTTTAGGCCAATCCATCCAGTAGATGTTGAGATATTTTACTGGATAAGTGAAAACTTTGACCTACTGGTGGCGCTAGAGGAAAAGTCAGAGGATCACCAAAGGCTTTAGGATTCATCCTCTGGGCACCGTGAATGACTGAACAAAATTTCATGGAAATCCACCAAATTGTTGTTGAGATATTTCAGTCTGGACCAAAGTGGTGGACCGACAGACCGACATTGAAAATCATTCAAAATAAATTGAATTAGTTCGGCTGTTACAGCTGCTTATGAAGTCTATGAAACATTCGGGGTAAAACAGAACAAGAATATTGCACTCAGTGTTTTGTATGTAATCAAAATACGCTTGTGTGTTGAATGAAGCTCACCGTATGGCAGCCTCCACGACACCCTTTGGAATATAAACAGAGGGATTTGCAGGGTTGGTGACCACAATGTAGAAGGAGATTCTCTCAGTCTTGTCATACATGAGGACGTTCGCTGATCTGCAGGTGCAAACCAAGGAAAGCTCTCAAACAAATGTGGTAACAAAAGATAGTGAGAGGAAAACAAAGCATTAAGTAGCTTCATTTTTTTTGTCTGGCTGTTGATACTGACGTGAAGAGAAGGGTCTCGTTCTGTTGGCTGTAGAACTGCCTCAGAGCATACGCAATGTTGGCCTTGAAAAGGAACCGCTCGTTGTCGTTCCAGGAATACTGGAACACATTTTAGTTATTTATTTGCCCTGATATCAAACAAACTGCAGTTCACTTCAAAGGTGCAAAATTAATTTCACATGTAGTCCAATATTGTAACCCTACTAATAATGTTTAATAATACTCACAGCGTTATCACCCAAGGCAGCCTTCAAACTTATTCTCACTTTAATGGCATATGCTGAATCTGTAAAAAAGAAATTAAATCATTAATTCAGATTAATAAATTGTGATTTTTTTTCTAAACACATTTCTTGCTTCCTATTCTTCATATTTCATTAAATCTCCACCAAAAGTGGTACACAAGATAACCCGAACACAACACATGCATTTGTTTTTAATATCACCTACTGTCTATAACTGGCTAACAAAATTCTGTTGCTGTGGCCAAATGCACATAAACTGCCATCACTCTTGAATGCACCATCCAATAACAACCAGTCTGAGGTACCTGTACAGACACAGACACGTCACACACGTCTGTACAATTTGATGCAAGTTCACAGATAGGGGGCGCTATAATAAAGGTATAAATTGAAATTCTTTCAATTTTGTAGTCATTAATACAATCAAACTTTGTACTTGTTACCAGTAGCGCCACCATGTGGCCAGTTACAAAGCAGTTTTTGTTTTGGCTTATGAGTTATGAAACATGAGTCACAGAGTAAAAAATGTTCTTGCAGCATTCACAGGAAATACACTTTCTAGTAAATTAATGTGGTTTGATCATGCAAATATTGGTCATGAAAACACCACTGACTTACATCTGTGTTTTTTCTACTTCCTTAAAAAATAATAATAAAAAAATAACAAAAAAGATCAAAAATAAAATAAAATAAAAAATAATAAAAATTAAAAATGATTTTTCTATTTCAATGCCCTTTTCTGAAGCGCCACAGCCAATGTTTCACCAGAAGTAATATTACGATTTCTTTTTAGTCACAGTTATTACATAATTGCAAGAGAGTTGTTTGTCCACTCACACAGTTGAAATGCCTCTGGGGCAGCTTTTCAAATCTATCAAAAAGTGTTCAATTAACTGTGTTAGGTGTGGACTTAAACACTACATTAACACGATATGGCAGTATAAATGCACTCGACCCCCATTAAAACACAACATGTTTGTTTTTACATTTCATTTTTTGTATAGATAAAACAAACAAGATATGTGTTTTTCAGTGAGCTTTAGAGGTGCTGGTACAGTACCAGGCTAGCTGTTTCCCCCTGTTTCCAGTCTTTGTGCTAAGCTAAGCAAACCAGCTGCAGGTGGTAGCATTGTACTGACTGTACAGACGTGAGAGTGGTATCAATTTTCTCATCTAACCCTCAGCGAAAAAGCAAATAAGCTTTTATTTTTGTGGTAATAATCTTCAATGCAAATGTTTTTTGTACTCACATGGATATACTGCTGTTTTCCAGCCTACAGCCCTGTTATGTTTCTTGTTCTCTGCCTTCAGCCAGTCATGAAGTTTTTGGAAATAGTCCAACAGGGGGCGGGTGTTCATCTTTACGTCCCCAGATATATCATGCAAGGCCTTGGTCCAGGACTGGGACCTTCCCAGCTCTAACATATTCCTAACAGAAAACATTGATGATGATAAAATTACTGCTGCATTTATACGTGTACCACAACAGTTTAATATAATACGCCACAGCCAAACAGAAATTAGACATTATTTCTCTTTTTATATACGGGAAGTCGTCCGTACCTCAGCTTGGTTCCTGCTTCTGTAGAATTAGTAATGTCACATGAAGACAAAGCACCTTTATGACCTGCTGCATCGCAGAGTGCTTTTTGGAACTGGAACTGGTAGATGGTCCTTGTGAAGTACCTGTATTCACAACCAGCAACACACATACACACACACACACACACACACACACACGGGTGATGTCTTACAGCAGAACTGGAGCAATTGTTTTCAACCTGGACCCTATTTTGCTATCTTTAATCTTTATACTCTCGCAGCTTTACTACTAAACTACTCTTGTTTGCAAAGGTGTGTGGTTCTTCATTTCGGCCTTAGGCAGCCAACAGACACAACCAAGAGTACCAAGTATCTCAAATACCTCCAAAGCATGTCTCTTCACTCTACTGAAAGTCAGTCAAAAGACTTAATAATAAAAACAAAGCTAGGCTTTTCTCATACAGTTGATGCTACTCTGAATGTTTAAATGTTTTAGCACTTCTTGATAACTCTGTGCCCCCCAGCTTTGGTTGCTCGTGCAAAGAGAACGGCACTGCAAGTGGTCAGGCCATGAATAATTTACAGATAAATAAAGGTGTCATTACATGATAATTGAATATGTGTACAAGAATGTCTTTTTACAGGTAAACAATAGACACATTTTACTATAAGTAGCTCTCTAGCGGGCAGATTTTGGGCAGAACTGAACCGTAAAATATAAAACTAGAAAGCAAAATGAATTTATTTTAACAGAAAATGTGAATCAACATACACATAGTACAGTAACACATAGCAGAAACTTTCAAAAATTCTTGGTTTTCAAGTTTTTAATATATCCAGCCAACCGACAAACATACAGAAGTGACAACATACAGTAACTGTCTTGGCAAAGCTGTTAAGGAGTTAAGATGTTATGCTTTTATTTCCTTGAAGCTTCACAGCGGGAGTGTTACCTGATGAAAGAGTAGTCTCCAGATACGTGGAACAGAGCAGGCGGGTCACAGTAGGTCTCATCTCTTGGCACTGGCTCCACCACCCCGACCAGCTCCCTCCTGTTATGACAACAGAGAATCAGCACTGATGCAGACTGACGCTTCAACTACAGACCTGCCGTGAAGCAGCCGCAGAGGTTACACAACATGAAAAGCTACAATACTTGTCAGCCGTATGTCCACTTTGGATGCCATAACCGTATTTGATTACAACAATATTAGATGACAGCAGATTTGTATTTTCAGATGCTTCACATATACAGCCGGTCTCTGCTTACTTCATCTCCCACCAGCGCTTCATCCATTCATCCTTGGGGATCTTCCCTGCAAACACCTGCCACCTCCATTCCTCCAGCATGTAGGTAAATGGCAGTGTGGCCACGATGGTGAGCGCCTGTTTCAGCAGGAAGTTGATCTCCGTTTCTGGCAAGGCAAAACACACAATATAGTTTATGATGTAGAAAGAGAAAAGGTCACAAAGCTGTCTGTTTCTGGTCAAAACATTTTAGAAGTTAAGCTCTGAACCCTGTCTAGGAAGGACACTGAAACAGTTTTTACAGTGGAGTATTAGTCTTTTTTTGGACATTTCAGTGAGCAGAACCCAGAAGTATTTAGCACTCTGCATTGGATGTGAGATTTATGACACCTAAGTCAGTAAATGACGGTTTGTATAAAGGTTAGAAGAGGGCCTAAGGTCATGTTATGCTTGATTATCTGGTTTCACTGAAGTAAACAGGTGACTAGGGTGGTGCCAACGGTGCTGAAGCTATTTTTAATCTGCCATTCGAGGGCAGCAACCCAGAGATGCATTACTCATACCTACTCTGTTTTGTTCAGATCTTTATATATATTTGTTACTGTCGGATGAAAACTTCATATTATCATATTATTCATATTATTATCTCCACTTTGGTGATGTCCGTGGGTTTAGGCCAGGTGAATAATTGCATTGTACTTTATGGGCTAAGAGAAAATTCATCAAACCCTTCTCAGATTCTGAAAAATGTCAACAAAGCTTTGTCATGAAATTAGTCATTGTTCTCTGTCTCATTAAAGCAACAAAGAAAAATGGCCATTTCTTCAAATACGATCAAATACAAGGCGGACCGAGCTGCTGTAGTTTATCTGATCCCTGATCAGTTCAACCACTGAATGATCTGAATGAGCATGAACGAGAGCCCGAGAATACGAAAAAACTTTTGTCTCGCTCGTAGTTCATGAATAGGATTCATTCATGTCTTTGTATGAATAGATTTCAGCTAACCCTAACTAAACTGTTATTGTAACTAAACTGCTAAAGTGCAGACGTTATTCTTCTTCTGGCATTTTTGGCAGTTACCAAACAGCTTCAGGTGCATTACCACCTGCTTCTGGACTGGACGAGGGACGACCCTGATTTGCATGAAGCCCAGGAAAACAAAGATGGATTGTAATCAGATTGGCCAACAGAGACTCATATATGTCGCTAAGTGTAAATCAAAGTGTCTTAAATCTCATCCAGATACGAGACACGTGACGTGAAATGTAAATGAGGCCGTAGTCATTTCATTCTTTGTTATTATAAGACTATTGATTATAGCAGCTTTAATGTTTTGGAGAACTGATATTTCTTTGGTTTGATGATTGTTGGTGTTATGTACATTAATAGTACCATTATCATAAGTGAAGTTAGCAGGCAGGAGGTCCAGGCTCTGCAGGTGTGTGGGTGTTGCAGCAGAGAGGGACATGATCTCTCCGACAGCCTCGTGGAAACCCTCGTTGGCTCCGTCCCTCAGCAGGTAGGACAGGTTACGGTAAGCCATCTGGTACTGGTTGTGACCCATCTCATGGTGCACCGTGAGGAAGTCGTCCATGTTGACCTTGGTGCACATTTTGATCCTAAAGACATTGCAGAAGACGTGTTGATGTCAGCAGTTATATTGTGTGACAAAGACACAGCACGATGCCATGTCAGATATACTGTACCAATAAAACAACCTGCGCAATAATGTGTTTCTGATGAGTCAGATGTAACATACACTGAAGCCCAAGTTCGATAAAATAAATTAAATCCTTGTCTTGTCTATATTCAGTCATTTTAACCCAAACTGACACTTGAGGAGCCATAAAATTTTACTTTTTGGAAAGAGTTATATTTTGCATGTTGATATAGACACACAAAAGTGCTGGAGCAGCTATATGGGTTAATATTTGACAACATAAAGACTTTGGTTATCTTTATCAGCAGCAAAGAATGACTCAGAGATTAATCAATATCATTGTTCCAGCAAGTTCATATTTATGGCTCTTATGTACTGATCTACAGATAGATTACGTTTCTCAACGCAGCACAAACAAACCACATAAATCATCTCACATGGAAATAATTAAATGATTGTGCTTGTGTTAAAGTCAACTGTCCCACATGTAAGCTTTTTAATTATGACTTTATGATTTTGGGGAATAATTTATTCCATTTTAGAGTCAGCAACTTCAATACCAGAGAGTTGATTTTGCTCTTTTTCTGATACTTGTTTTGGCTGCATATGTACGCATGTGTGAATATGTGCGTGTCTGTGGATCGGTCATACCTAAAGTCCTCTCTGTTCCCCATGTCCCAGGCTGTGGGGTGACAGACCACCTTAGTTCCATTGGTAGGCTTTGTCAGCATGGAGTTAGTCCAGAAGTTTGGCAACATCTCGTAAAGACCCACAGACATGAAGAACTTCTCTGCCTCTTCGAAAAGCCGACGCTCACTCCATTCCTGGAATTCAAGTTGACATTCAGTTTCAGTTCCAGTAGAGGATTTTTAATGTCTTGTTTGTTTAATTTCTTTATCACTGCATGCATTATATATATAATATCTCATATATATATGTGTATATATATATTTGTTTCATTGATATTGTTTGATATGCAAACAGAATAACAGAATCAACTAAATTGCATTCTACCTTCTCCACCATAGTTTTGCTGACATCAATATCTGTTTTTTCAGGGTAGGGGACTGACAGAGGGTACAGGTTGGTCCAGAATCTTCCCCACATGTCACCTGAACAATCAACACAAGACATCATTATTTTTCACTTTAAGTACTCTAAGTAGACACTAGGATGTTCTTCCTACAGTAGACGTTAGTCAGATGTATGTAGTTGCAATCGAAGGATGGAGGCTAAACGGCGTATATACATTACATTACATCTCTTGCATTTCTTTGTCCCATGTAAGAATATTTATCTGTATTTTTACCTTTAAACAATCAAACAAATCAATAAATAACATTTTCCTGAAGGTCAGAATTTACCAGAGTTCACCAAATCTCAAAAACATAAGCAATTTAAAGCTTCAAAATACATATATAAGGCTCATTTCTCAAGCTGTCACTCTGCTTTTGCACCCCCCTCAATCAAAAAGTGGTAGTGATAAGACCTGGACAACAGAGGGAGCCATACACAAGTTCTGGATTGGAACTTAAAACTTACATGAACAAATCGTACTGCTTTGAAGTTGTTTTCTTTCTATTGTGAAATAACATATATTTTTCTGAACTGCAGTGCTTTATTGCACTGTGAGATCATTTTGCAATGTAATTCATTATAATATCATACCACTGTTGCGGGGGGGGTAGGCTTTTTTTCTCCTTTAGTTTTCTCCTTTAGTTTTTATTAGATAAATTTTTATATATTTATCTAATAACATCTATTAATTCCCTTTATTTAGAATGATTGCACCCAGGCCCTTAGGAGGAGGCTGACCAGTTGGAGACGAGACCCTGTTTCCTGAACAGCCCCCAGACCCTCAAGGAGGGAGCTTGTTCTTGGTGAGCTTGTCTCTCATTATTAAATATATTTAATACTACTACTGTTTATGAAAGGAATTTTCATTCCCCCATTTGTGCTCTCATTTTCTAACTTCCTCTTTTAGACAAGTTATTTGTATTCTATGGATGATAATCAGAGAGGACAGCCAGAGAAGAATTTCATTGTATAGTACAACTGTTTCTTTGTATGTGACAATAAAGTTTTGAATCTTGAATCTTTAATGATGTTTGAGCTCAAAAGAAACTATTAGTAAAAAAAAAAAAAAAAAAAGGAAAAGAAAATACAGTGATATCAGCATATTTGCACTTTGATGCCTCTGACAGGACTGATTATCAGTTCTGAATAAAATCCTCAACATACCCAGCAGGTGGGCTGGCAGAGGTCCATCTGATTCAATGTGTTCTGTGTAGACCTCCATAAGCCTGGATCTCACGTATGCATGCAGCTCCTTGTACAAGGGCAGGATCTGTGAAAAAAACCCAATAAATTACTGTCGCTAATTACTTCACACAATCAATAACAAACTGTACATTTTTACTCTCATTAATGTAGATGCTCTGAAACAGGAGACATACAATCCACTGACATGGAAGGATATTAGACGTACCTCTTTGTATGAAGTGCGGACATCATCCATCAGCTGATTTCTGGTGTACTTGTACATAATGTCATCGTCAATGGTCTCATAGTTATACCTCCAGTAAGCTCCATAGTCTTCAAAACCTGTATGTGTGTGTGTCAGAGAGGAACAGATCATGAGAAAAATCAGACATGATCTTCACCCAAACATTTCTACATCAGGCGGCATATTTTCTTTGAGATGTATCACCATTAAGTTTGGAAGCTTCATTCTTCAGATCCACATAGTCTTCGTACAGAGGCCTCATCCTCTTCCCCACTTCTCTCCTCCAGCCCTCCCACACATGCAGACGCTCAGAGTAGTTTTGGCTGTTGGCCATTACATGCTCCAGGCCTGTAAACAACACGCAGGTACACTGATCTCAGATAAATGTTTGTCTGTTTATCAAATCTGCAAAAAGTTGTTAGCAGTGGTGGAATTTACATGAGTACATTTACTCCAGTGCTGTACTGTTTTATGATAATTGATACTTCTATTCCACTACATTTCTGAGGGAAATATTGTACTTTTTACTCCAGCCATTTATCATAAAGCTACAGTTACTAGTTAATTTTCAGTTCGAGATTTTATACTGTATTTAAAACATATAATCAGTTAAAATATGAATTGTTATAGATTAAACTACCCAACAGTACATATGGTTGTTAAAATTAGCTCCAACATTAAAAAGCTACTTACATGTACACATCAATGACAATAGTACAATAATATATATATGATAAATATAACACTCTGAATGGAGCCATTTTGTGTAATTAGTACTTTTACTTTTGATACTTTAAGTACAGTTGGTTACCAATTCTGTTCTTTTACTTCAGTAAAATTTTGAATACAGGACTTTTACTAATAATGGAGTGTTTTTTTACATTGTGGTATTGTTACTTTTACTTTTACTTTTTTTTAAAGTCCTATTGAAGTAAATGTGCAAAAGTATTATAGCATTATACAAAAGTGTACATGTCATTCACCCACACATTCATACACTGATGGCGGAGGCCTCCATGCAAGGAGCCATCCTGCTCATCAGGATCTAATCTAATACTTATTCACACACACACACACACACACCAATGGCTATACCTTCGACCGGGGATCGAACCACCGATTAGTGGACGACCCGCTCTGCCTCCTGAGCCACAGCTGTCTTTATACATAGTTTTGTAGTTTAGTCCAGTGGTTCCCACCCTGGGGGTTGGCCCTTCCACAAGGTCACAAGATAAATCTTAGAAATTGTGAGATGATTGATGGGGCAGGCAGGACGAAACAACAAAGTAGTTTTTTTTTTTAGTTTAGTTTTTTGTGATATACTACATAATTGTACCTCTTTGGGCCTTAACATTTATTTAAATGAAACCATCTGAGAAGTGTAAAGGGGAAATCTCTCTTTGGTGGAACTGCTAACAACTGATGGACATCTGAAACAGGACAAGAGGCCCCAGTGAGTTTTTTTTGTAAAGGTTCACAAAGCCAAAAAGACGGTGAACCACTGTTTTAATCTTTAACATGCATTTCATTTTATAAGCTCATTACAATTTTTATGTAAAATCTTAATCTGAAAAGTAACTTGTAACTAAAGCTGTCAGATAAATGTAGTGGAGTGAAAAGTACAATGTTTCGCTCTAAAATGTAGTGAAGTGGAAGTATAAAGTAGCATAAAATGTAAATACTCCAGTAAAGTACCTCAAGATTGTACTTGAGTAAATGTACTTAGTGACTTTCCACTGGAAACATGTAGGTATTTAAACCAGTTTAGAATTAAACATTATAAAAGTGTTCACAACATAATTCCCACAATGAATTACAGTACCTCAGTTCAAAGCCTTCAATAAAAGTCATTTTCCTTCCTTTATTTCCTTGCCCTCAGTGACTATGTTAATTATAAACTGCTTTATCTGACTTTGGCTGACAGTAGCAGGTAGCCACGTCGCCATAATCGGCCCTTATTAACAGACTGTACCTGGCTCCAAAGTCTGGCAGTTAAGGGGGTCGTCTATGAGGCACACCGTCGCTGTGCTGTAGATTGTGTTCATCTCACTCATGATCTTACTCAGCTACAAGTAGATTAAAGAGAAAAACACAAGGATACAATGTTTAGGTTAATGTGACTACTGTAGCTGCAAAGCAGAGTCCAGAAGATGAAACTTGTGTCTTTGCAGCTTTTACAAACATGAAAAGAAAATATTTTAAGACATATCCAAACACGTATCAGAATAACAGAATGACATTTAACATGGAGCAATTGTCTTACATATGCAGCTTTATCCGGGGATAAGGCACCAGAGCCTTTGTCTTGTAGGGAGATGAGCTGTAATTTGAGTTCTGGATCCTTGATCTGGTCAATGGGGAATTTCTGGGACTCTTCTGACATCTTGGTGTAGAACTTGCTCCAAACTTGCTCCTCTGCTGCCTGGGTAGAATGAAAACAGACATCAAAACTTGTAAATCAGTAGCTTACACCATGTTGTTTCATTTACTGATGTGAGCACTGGTCAGTCTACAGCAGCTAAATGAGCTTACCAGTTTGTCTGAGTTCTCCGTTGTGATGTTGGTGTTGTAGGCCCATGATGCCAGCGAGTAGTTGTACATACGCGCAGTGGCCTCCACGTCGAACCTCTGCAGGAAGTCCCTCGCCTCTTTCTCCACAGCTGTCTGAGCAGAAACAGCACAGGACAGTGACAGCAGCGCTACAAGAATCCTAGCAGACATCTTGGCTGCTTCAGCTCAATCCACACACACAAACTAACTCTGAGAAGGATGGAGACTGTCCTGTTATACAGTTTTAATAACCTTCTGAGCTGCCTTGGCCTTTGGACAGCAGAGCCATAATTGAGGGTGTATCTGAGTTTTCATTTACAGATAGGATGTTTCAGAGAAACAGTGAGCGTTATTGGATTGTCTTCACATGGGGCGGTGTCTGTGTTACACTTTGATACATTATCAGTTGCAAAATAGACACAATCTCTTTTGAAAGGTGTAGTTTGTTATATTTGTGTGGAGTGAGTGAGTGAGTTCAGCCTGTCAACATAATAAAAAAATCTTTCGCCATAAAATTAAAAGCCTGCTGTTATCAGCAAGAAAGCAAGATGCCCAGTGTTTAAATTACAATAAATACGATGTGTCTACACAAGTGAATCAAGACAAAATGATATATGGCAGCAATCTGATAAACATCCTGCACCTTATAGAACATAAAAAACACTAAAATACATTAAATGATGAGCAAAATGTGGAAAACGTTTACACTGACTGTTACTTTTGAATATAACAAAACAGCTTCTTTTAAATCTCTTCTCAAAATTCATTTTTATCTTTTTTTTTTATCTTCTTCTCAACTGATGGAATTTGTTGTGATTGTTTTCAATCATTTGATCTAATTTTATCTTTAATGTTTTGGAATTTATTCCTTGATTATAAAATGTTCAAAATAAATAAAGTTCTTATTAGCACTATTACTAATAGAAGAGCTAAAATATAATCTGAGAACCAAAAATAGGGGGAAAAAAGAAGAAGAAGAAGAAGAAGAAGAAGAAGAAGTTTTTGTTCATGTGCACTTTCTATCGATTTTCTCCAAAGTGTCATTAGTTAAACAAACACGACCCTTTGAGGTGAAAAATGTAGAGGAAACAGGAAACAATGGCATTAGTCGAGCCTCCAACCTTCTTATCTGGTAGTGGTGGTTTTCCATGCAGCAGATAAAATGCAAGTCACGCACTGTTGGGCCCTAAATGCTGATAAGAAATCAGCTACGAGGGCAAGGTTTATTATTCAGATTTATTACCAACGTCAAAAGATTATTTAATACTCTCTCTCTCTCTCTCTCTCTTTTTCTGCTACGAATCAATATCAATAATAAATGAATAATCTACTAAAACATCAATAAAATAAAAACATTGAAATTATTCTGAATTGTTATTGCCACAGCAGCAACATAAAATCAGTCCAAGAAATCTCTCAATATTCTGGCCGCAGTTCACCATTTTATTTCTTAGATTGACGCTCATTAGTGCTCGGATGAAGGCAGATTTGGGGATTTTATTCATTTAATTGTGCTTTTGGAGTGCCACTATCCTAATTGATCATGCTTCTATTAGAGCAGCAAAGACACTGAAAGGCAGTGCACTTGTTTTACATGCCTGGGAACATTAACTCGATGCAACGGTGCCCTCCTGTGGATACAGTTGGTATTATCTGGCTCATTAAAGGATATGTTCACATTTTTATCACATTTTAGTCTATCTTACTGTTAAACAATACTTACATGCTAAGTATTAGTTGCTGCTATACTTCCTCTTGTCCATACTAGCCGTGAAGCAATCCCTTCTTAATGTGATTCCAATGTAAGTGACAAAATCCACAGTCCTGACTGGAGGTCTAATCAGCCAGCGTGATTGAAAACACCTGTGTGGGTGTGCGTCTGTGTGAGTCTTTAGTTTGCAGTTTGCTAATAATTACATCTGCCAGATTAATATAGTGGAGAAAAAAGTACAATATTTATTGTGGTATATGTTGTGAAGTAGAAGTATAAAGTTGTATAACATGGGAACACATAAGTAAAGTACAAGTACCTCAAAATTGTTACTTTCCACCACCGCTGAGCTCACTGTCAGTTGACTTCTTCTATGTAGATGTGAGACTTAAATGCCACTTGACAGCCACGACACTGAGGGAAATGAGGAAAAAAGCAATTATCACCGTGCCTCACATTCATAATAAATGGGATTTTAAAGAGGGTAGAAATGTACAGTAAAGGGATGAAGAATGTCACACTGTCTGTACAACTAACAATGTTGTTCATTCCCATTAACACCAGTTTTCCTGGGCTCGTTATAAATTATCATCATATGGTTCATTGTTTGCGGAACATTTTACAGTTTGCAGCAGGCTTGTCTTCTTGGCAGCTCAGAGTGAGGCCCGTGATAGGTTACTGTCAATCTGTGCTGCCTCAAATTTGCTGCAATGGCAAGTTTATTGCGGACATGTCTATATACAGACTGAGCCTAGAGGCTATAGGCTAATCACTGTGAATGAAACACAACAGCGAGGCTTAGCATCCTGGAAACTCACATTCAGCAGAAAATCTGTTCACTGGACATCGCTCAGCTACAGTAGAGGCTCCTGCTGTAGGTGAACTTTTCTGAGAAGTTTGCAGTTTAACAATTTAGAGTATCAGTGTTTGACCAGGAGGACACACTATACAGTGAAGTGTGCATTGCATTATATCATACTGGTTTATACTGTATTTGTGTGGCATTACATTTTATTTTGTCCTGTATTGCTTTCTATTCACCTACTAGTATGTTTAAAACTGGGCGGGTGTGAAGGAAACCCGCTGGGACTGATCAATTTTTTATTTAGTTTTGATTGTGTGCTTCTTGAATTGTTAATTGTTTTGAGATGTTTATCATGGTTGGATGGTTAACAGCAGCCTGCTGGTATATTTATGGGCGTGGTGACCATTTTTTAAACAACACAAAATTTGTGGTTTGGAGTCAGTGTGCAGGTTTAACTCTTTCGTCGTTTGTTTTTAGGTCAGACAACAAAAGGCAACAAAATAAATTAAAAAAGACAAAAAACACAAATACCCAAGAAAATTATCAATAGTGCACAAATTGTCCATATTACTTATGTCATGGTTTCGTACCTAAGGTTATTTTTCGGGATGTCCATCATCAAAGACTGAAAGGGAGCTTGACAACTGGCTGAGAGATGGTTTTAGTGTTTAAAAGAAATACAAAAAACAAAAGAAAATGACAATTGTACATTTGGCATGCAGATAACAAAAATATACCATCTTTTTCTTAATACAGAAGGAAATACAGTATATGACCAAGTAAATATAACTTAGGACACAAAGTAAAATCATAGTAATCAATGCAAGGAACACAAAACACCACTTTCTTTATAAAATCTTTGATAACAGGATATTCTCATGAAAAGTGACATAATGTTCCCTCTTTTCTCCACATTTAATACATTAGTCTGGTATTTGGATTGTAATTATACTTGCATGGAGTAAAATACAGATTCTCATTATCAACTTATATTGTAAAGATGTGGATCTAGTGTTAATAGACTGCAATGAAAAGTGTTTCCAGTCTGTCTTTATTGTTTATTCTTCAGTGTCATTCCTCCAAACATTTCTACTTTCATATGAATCATGGGAATGGAAAGAGACAACTCATAAAAAAAGATATCTGGTGTTTACCATAAAAATTGCCTTTCAACAATGCAGCCAATAAATATATGAATTCATTGTGAATCCATGAATTCAAAGCTAAATGTTGATAAAGAGTTAATTGGTGAAAGCCTTGAGGAACATTAACGCTTGTGATTTGTTGCTTTACTTCTTCATTGTTCAGCAGATCCCACCGCTGTTTGTGTAAAAAAAAATGCAAAATCAATATTTAGCAAATTTCTAAATATTTTTTCTTCCATCCTCTGACTTTATAAATATATTTGACAATATGTAGAAAAGTATTGAAGTTTTATCTCTTCCCTTTGCTACAAACTTGTCTTGCACATTTGATGAAGTTGACAAGATACAGAAATGACCATAAAGCATCATTATTACACCAAATTAGGAAATATTTCCAGTTTTATATGTTTTATGGACTACACACGAACATATATGTATTCCTTTTGTTTGCCACAAAGTCATTCAAAGACAAAGGTTGAGGTTAAATAGGTCAAACTCCCTCTTAGACCTCTTATGAACAAACTGTTGTAAAACTACTAATCCAATATTTTACAGCCGGAGTCTCTGAAAATTCAAACAGAAGTAAGGCATCATTTACTGCAGCTGACTTTTAAAACATGTTATTAGTTGAAAATCATGTTTAACAGCAATTCTCGTACAATTAAAGCCATTAAGTGTCAAGGTGATAAAACAATGTTGTGTATGTTTTGTGAGACATTAAAGAAGGCCTGGGGTCTGCAAACAGAACATTTGGGTTACATGCTGATAACAGAGGAGATATAGAGTGATATAGAGGAGATTTCATTATTAAATACCTGAAATTCTTAAATTGAAGTTGAGCTTGGTTGTCTGCTCCTTTGAATTTTTATCCATATAGATCAACTATTGTGTGCAGCACTGAACCTCCATTGGTCTATTTGCAACAGTTTGATACTGAAAATGAATGAGAATTCACATTTTTCTTACAGATTTAGTCCATTTTCCTGATTGTTACCTGATCAGCCACATCGGGGTCAAATAGCAAACCCACTCTCATCTTGTTATAAAACGCTCCTCTGTCATTGTGTCCTGACATGATGAGAAACTTGTAGCTGCAGGTTGATGTTCACGACTGTTCCACACACGTCCACATCTCCGGGTTTTACCTCAGTCTCCTCTCTCACCCTCTCAGCCTGCTCACTGTTCAGGCCACAGAGCCAGGCTGCATCAATTCCCCCAACAAACAACCGCAATAAGACCGGAAAAACAAGGTCAGACCTAAAAAATAAAAGCTTAAGTTTTGCAGACTGGGTATGAAACAATATTTGTGTATTTAAAGACAGGCTTTTTCAATGTATTTTATATGTTGTTGTTTTATGTTTCAACAGCGCCTATATTTTGTGTACTTTCTCTCAATTGTGTAGACCTCTCCTCCGTCATTGTTCATCATTCTACTTGACTTCAGGCATTTATTGTGAAATTTCTGAGCCTTGTTTCCGTTTTCGTTCTGGCTGACTTGACGCTGCACGGAGGCAACCCATGATCGCAGACTCAACACGCATCCTCACACCACTGACCTGAGCTTAGCTGTGTCCTGCATGTGTGTGCATGTGTGTGCGTGTGTGAGCGGGAGTGTGAGTGATCCCCAGAAACCAGCAGCAGGATGGAGGATCTCAAGGAGAATCTGGGAACTTTGGATTGACGCCCGGGGATAACGCGCGGTCGGCCTGAACCTCATCGGGTTTCTCGTGGATTTATATATTTGGATGTTGTCTGTTTCCCCCTTTTCCCTTTTTCTTCTAGGCAGTGGGATTTTACACTTGGCTTACAACTCCTATTATTATTTCTGGCGTGCAAAATGCCATTCGCCAAAAGGATTGTGGAGCCGCAGCTTCTGTGCAGGCACCAGATCCCCAACGATGAAGGTCTGCTTTTCGAGGACCTGTGTGCCATCAGTAACGTGGTTCTGTCCCGGACCTTGCGACAGCTGTCCGACCTGGCCCGGCACGCCTGCTCCTTATTTCAGGAGCTGGAAAACGACATCATTAGCACCAACCAGCGGGTCTGGGTCCTCCAGAACAAAATAGGCCAGATACAGCAGACTGCCAGTGCCCTAGACCCTAAAAAGGAGGCAGTGCGTAAGTAGACCACCACAAGTGTATTCACCCCCTGTGAAAAAAAAGAGGAATCACCTTATCATTTACACCTGAGCAATGTGTGATTTTATCCATTCCCATCCTACATGTGTGTCTTCATGCTTCGAAGGGCGCCCACCTCAAAATTATTTTTACCCAGCTGCACGCACGCACGCCCGCCCGCGGCCGCGTTCTCCCCCCACCC
>NTHP01000304.1:565165-611883 GCA_003416845.1 Oplegnathus fasciatus
TTTTTTTTTTTTTTTTTTAAACGGACAGAGCCAGGCTAGCCGTTTCCCCCCGTGTTTCCAGTGTTTATGCTAAGCTAAGCTAATCGTTTCCTGGCTGTAGCTTCACATCTACCAGGCAGACAAAAATTGTGCTCATAATGTTGAGATAATTGCTTTTTACAAACAACTTGTGTGTACAACAGATACACAAACAATTTGACAACCTCGTTGCATTATAGTTCTGTTTCCTGATAAAACTTGACACTGCAGCTCTATGTGTTGCTCCTTTTTGTGTGTGTATCCAATATGTCTGTCCATGCATAAATGCCTCTCTGATGTGTGTGTGTGCACATTTGTGTGTCAGCCTCCTGTGACATGCTAAACTGAACTGTCCTGAACTGCTGTCATCTCTGTCTGGAGACCCCGTCATCATCACCATTCCCCCCAAAAACCTTTGACAGATGGCTGGGGACCAAAAAAATGCACATACTCAGCAATCTCGCTGGGTCAGTGTGTGTGTGTATATGTGTGTGTGTCTGTCAGTGTCTGTGCACTGAATGGACATCTCTGTAATTTAGTGACTCCAGCATGTAACAGTGTGTTCAGGGCTGTAATTCCACAAGCACCAATGAGTAACTTTTCTCCTTGTGTAGTATTATGTAACAATAGATCTCAATAGACTCCAAAGTCACATAGAAACAAAGAAGCTGTCAGAAGGATACAGATGTTGTCGGTTCTTTAGGAAATGTTACATTAACAGAGTCACTAATCGTTTTAAAAAGGCGGTGGAAAGGAAACACACAGTATCCAGTGTGTAAACAGTGTAAATAGGTCTTTTATTGGCTGCAAACTTTGTTCCATGTTGGCAAATTAGTTAAACTGCTTGTGATTATGACAACTTCTAAGCTGTAAACGAGGTTTACTCATGTCAACAACAACATAACATTAATCAGCAACTATTTTGATAATCAATTATTCGTTTTAAGTAATTTTTATGATTGTAATCAGAACATCTCTGTGTTTTGGACTGTTGGTTGGACCATACAAGACAACTGAAAATGCTGGGCTGTGGGAATTTGGGATGGGCATTTGCTGACATTGTATACGTTAAAACAAGAGTTACATATGAACCTATGGTTCCATGAATTCTAGGTGACTGTTAAATGTTATATGTAGGCATTAAAACGGTTGAAAACAGCTGAAATGTGTCAGTTAAGACACAGGAGAGGTAGAGAAACACTGGAGAAACGATCTGACAGAGCCGTGAGGGGGTGGGAGTGTAAACGACTGTACGGTACCGTGAGGGGTGGTGTTCAGGATGCAGGAGGGTGTTCAACCTAAAACGGGGTGTTAAGTTGCTCTTTAACTCTTAATAAATAACATCTATGGATGTTTTTTTACTAACCTATTTAGTCATGGACTTTAGATATTGTAGGTAAATACTAGTGATTTATAACTTAAAGTTGTAATCTTGAAGATTTTCATGTCGTTGTCTTTCACGGCACCTATAGCAATAATCAGTAATTGCAGGTGTGTTTTTGGACCTCACTTAAGTTTCAGTTTCAGTTTCATTGTCTGAAGTCATCAGTCTTTTCTTTGTTTGTTCAGCCATGATAACCGTTTACTCATAACGCTAGCAGAGACCGGTTGAAGAGCGATTCTGTTGCGTTAAAAGCCTTGTTTTTCCGGGGAAGTCGCTGCCGACACCCGGGTCGTAATACTGCGAATGCAAGGGCTTTCATCAGTGGGCCACAGGCTCAATCACCATTGTGTTGCATCATTCGGCGATAGATAGTGACTTCACAGACGTTTATTTAAATGAAAATCTTCGAGATTATATCTTTAAAGATGAAGCGGTGTACTGTTTTTTCCGGCCTCTGCTAGCATTGTGAGTAAATGGTTACTATGGCCGAACAAACAAAGAAAAGATCGATGACTACAGACAATGAAACTGAAAATGAAACTGAAGTGAAGTCCAAAAACACACCTGCAAATACCGATTATCGCCATAGGTGCTGTGAAAGACAACGAAATGAAAATGTTTGAGATTACAACTTTAAGTTTTTAAGGGCTTTAAAATTAAAATTAAAGTCAGTAATCACTATTACATGACTGTCACATACACAACTGTCTGTACACACAGTAACAGCTTGTTGCAGGTTTAGCTTTAAACCAGACTCCATACAGCAGATAGATATTGTTAATTTGCATGATTAACTTCAATTGAAAGCTCACACATCATAATTCATCATAATCTACATATTTTTTTCAGTTATCTTTAAAACCTGTTTCTGTATAAAAAGTACATCTTGTTTGAATTGAGATCTATTTACAGCATTTTGTAGGGCCAAACAGTTACAGTAGATAGATAGACACAGTTTCATTCTCTTTCTCTCTATCCCTCATTCCCTCACTCACTCAGTGATTTCCTCTCAGCATCACAACAAAGTCCCACGCAGAGGCCCTCACAGACGGCTGTTTTTGGACTTCGCAGGGGTGCTGTTGGCAAAGAGAAGTCATGTTAAAACAGACAGCGATAAAAAGAGATGCAGAGGAGACTGAAGAAAATAAGAATATGTGGAAAAAATGGAATGATGATGAGTGAGCACAAAAGGGCCATTTTTTTGTTCATCTTAACATGAGACAGACTAATTTTACAAAGATGAGAATTTTTAGTCATTTAAGTCATTTTTAAGCACTCCTTGAACTTAAGCCTGATTATCTCTGTTTCTTTATACCAGAATAGTTAAATTCAAATATACTGGAACTTGCCCCAGGTTTTGGAGACATGGTTATTTCTCCATTGGCTCAGCAGGGCTGTTAATACTACCCTATAGCTGGAATGACCCGCGCTGTCAGTTGTTGCAGTCTGGTATTAGCAGATGACAAAAATAGGATGGGAAGCCAATTATATCAATAATGTTGCGACCATGTGCTTGAGCAGGGTTCGGAATATGGACAGCAGAGATTATGAGTATCAACTGGGGATTTAGGAGCAAAGCATGGACGGTTGAGATGATTTTCAACAGCAGAGCTTCTGGGTGGACTTAGTAAACTGTCAGCATAAGATGAAAACAGATGGAGTCTTGAAAAAGCTTAGGAGAGGTTGTCTGCTGCTTGTTTTAAGGACTGAGCTGTTCTTAAGGAGTTCCTCAGAAACAGATTGTCTTTGTAAGAACCTTAGCACACCGTAAAGAAGAGCCAACCTAATTGGACTACTTGCAACCCCTGCCTTGAAGAAGTCAACATGCTCACCATACTGCGAGCGCATACTGCGGTACAGTTTTCAAGTATGTGAACATGCATTGTAGATTAAAAAAAAAAAAAGTAAACACGTTTCTTTCCAAATTAGAAACAAATCTGTGCTCATTAAAGAAACTTGAGATTGGCTGAATTCCACGGCTGATACAGTGTATTAAGGCGAGGTAAATTAATCCAATTTCACAGCGGGCTGGTGAGAGGTGAGGACAGCCGAGCCAAGGCTGCACTAATTAGCCATATATCTGTCACTATCAATTGTATCAGTGAGCATACCAAAGCCAACTACTTTTTTCTGCATCACACACAAACACATGCATATATGTACACATGCACACATGCACTCCTCACAACTACAACCTATTTTTCTTCACAAACTGGCACTCCCTTTTTTTAGGAGCCTCTGATATCAGCATGTCCATACCTGGGCCACACAAAGGGTGCAGTGAGAAGTGACACTATAAGCATAATAGTGTGAGTATGTACTGTGTGTAGGCTGTGCATGCTTGTTGTATGTCCTGCTTGATGAGTGCGCTAATGTACCTCTGGATGACAGGCCAGAGATGCGTTAGCTAAACGCTGCAGGCAACCACAGCTGTTACAGAGGAGAGGAGAGGAGAGGAGAGGAGAGGAGGAGAAGAGAGGTGAGGATACAAGGGGAAAAAATGGGTGACTGGAAGAAATTCTTGAGCTTTACAGTACCAAGACAAAGAGTCTACAGACATGCTAGCAGCTCTGTGAGGCTGTACTAAGCAGTGGTGCTTTGAGCTAAATGCTAACATCAGCATGCTAACATGCTTACGATGACAATGTTAACATGCTGATGTTTAGCAGGTATAACATTCAACTTGTACTTATACCTGCACTGCAAATCTTTTTGTTCATTCTGTATATTTAGCGTATTCATATCTAACAACCCCTTACTGCTAATTCTATACATGTGCACATTGCTCTGGTTAAATGCTAAACTGTATTTTGTTGTCTCAGCAGGCCTACTGTGTACTCTGTGCAATGACAACACAGTTAAATCTAATCTAATCTTATTTAGCGTGTTAGCATGCTAACATTTGATAATTAGCACTAAACATAAAGTACAACTGAGGGAATGGTATTAATTTGCATTTATTTGATGGCGTTAGACAAGAAAGTTAAGGAATCATCAAAGTCATTACAATTCATCCTGAGCGGAAAATTATTATTTTTTTTTTTGTGCCAAATTTCATGGAAATTCATGCAATAGTTGTCAAGAAATTTCCCTCAAACCTCCATGTAAACCTGGTGGTGGCACTAGAGGAAAAGTTAGGAGATCATCAAAGTCATTAGGCTTCATCCTCTGGGAACCATGAATGCCTGTAAAAAATTTTATGCCAATCCATTTAGTGAATACTGAGATATTTCAGTGGATAAGTGAAAACTTCGCCACCAAATTTCATGACAATCCATCCAATAGTTGTTGAGATAGTACAGTCTGGACCAAAGTGGTGGACCAAGCTAAAAAAATTGGGAGCATTACATTGGAGGTGAGGAGGGGAAAAGAGTTGTTTATCCAACATTATACAGTACTAATACTCCAGATACAACATGTGTAAAATAATTACAGTATCCTGACAGATTCTGCTCCCATTCTATGATCTAGTAATTATCACCACACAGTCGAATAATTACAGTAGGAAGAAATTACAATTAACCGATTGTGTGACTTACTGGGGACTTCCCAGCACTATTGTGTGTGTGTGTGTGTGTGTGCGTGTGTGTCTGTGTGCCTTACCCAGCAGATTACTCCACTGAGGCCAAGTCCCTACAGATGACATGTGATAGCAGATTAATAGCCTAACATATTAAAGTCACAATCCCTATTATTTCCCCTTGTATCAGTGCTTAATCAGTTAATATCTAACAGCTGAGGACTTCTTCAGCACTCGCAGCTCCTCTGCGTCACCTTCAGCATAATCTAAAATTAATCACAGTAAATTGGCATATGGTTCTTTTTTTTTATGTACAGTTGTTTTGCAGTTAAAGGCATTATTTAAGTAAATGAGTGCTGTAAAACTATTATCAAGGCAAGACAAGTTTATTTGTATGGTGCATTTCATACACAAAAGCAATTCAAAGAGCTTTACATAATGCATTAACAATTAATGTCAACTATCCTATGTCAATGAATTTATTTTATTTTAGTTTTTATTTAATATTTGCTCAAATCAGGGAACATATAAATCTAGACCATCTTCAAGTCATGTTTGGAAGAGATTGGAAAAAAAAAACACACGTAAAAATATAATGTAAAATATGTTAACGTTCAAGCGACAAAGATCTGTAGCGGCTGTAATACTAATAATAAACTTTATTTCTACAGCACAGTTCATACATATCTACATTTACAATAAAACAATAGAGTCAGGATAAATACAATGAAATAGCACAAAAATAAAAACTATTTTATTATGACTCAAGGTAGGAAATAGTGTGGTATTGTTATAGAGCCATTAAGTCCACAGAAAGAGGAGGTTGGGTGGGTCAAACATCCGACTTTGACATGAGAGATTGCTGTTTGCTTCCCATTTCCTACTGACAGTTACCGTTTCTTTTAACCATGATAACCTCAACCAAGTTGTTTTCTAAAACGACCTTCTTAAACAGTGAGGCACGTTTCGTTTCCTGATGGGGCCGTCAGATGAGAAGTTTGTTCTGGAGGGCAGTTACAAACAGTGTTGCTAGATTCGGCAGTTTTCCATCCAATTGTTTTTATTTGATTGGGCGGGTTGTGATCATTTGAGCTACTTTTTGAACCATTTGGGCGGTTTCCTACAATTAAGTTATAGACTATAATCCAATGAACCGACCCCTCTGCTAAACAGTATAGAGATTGACAGGGATGCTGCTGCTGTGTCTAGTCTGCCTCAACTTTAAGAAAAAGAGACAGCTTGACCCCTTGACACACAATAACAGAGGACTGATGACACACAAAACCAAATGTCATTCTTTAAATATTCAGTTTCAAAGTCATAGTTGTGATTAAAGCTTTAAAAAAGCTTGTATCTGTTCATATAAGGTAAGATATTTACTGTTTAATGTAAAGTAATCCAAAAGCCCACATTTTTCAACAGTAATCATTTTGGACTCACCTAAATTAATAATAATATAATACAAAACAGCCTACTAATTAAACAGATGACCTGAACACTTTATTTTCTTCTTGCACTCGTATTCAGCCACTGAACATATCAGGGAGGCTCTGAGGGGCCAAATTCCTTCCCAGCACCACAGGACAAACTCAATAACTATTGCGATAAAGCTGTGTGTTTGTGCTATTTTAACAAAATATCATCCTACCCCACTTAAGAAATATACATATTATTTCGTAAGTACATCTGTTGGACAGACAAAAAAGCCCCTCTCTGATAACAAAGCAAAAAATTTAACTACTTTTATGACATATGGCAGTTTTGAGGCCCTGATTCGGCTATTTGTTGTCAAATCTGGCAACACTGACTAGGAATTTTCACATTCTAATTAAAATCCCTGTTGCCATATTATAGAAAAAAAAATAAAAAGCTGCATGTACAGTGATACTGATAGATTCAAACCAAGTGTCTGTGGCCGGGCAAACCAGACCTTTAATCCATGCGTGTTAAAGTGAAGCGGAGCCATATGGTTTGCAGTGGATCAGAAGCAGTGATCCTGAGGATGATACGGCCCCAGCTGAACCTTTGTGCAGCACATTTACACCATCTGATGTTTATCGTGGCAGCGTGGCCACAGCCCTGATAGCACTGATCTCACACAATCACATCGCTCATTATCACATATGGTAAACGGCTTATGCATGTTAATGTAGCTTTGACGTTTTGGTGCTTGTACCGTGCACACTACCAAGGCTCTAAGAGAAATTTAAGGATCAAGAAAACAAAAATTACGTCTGGATGAGTGATGTTCTGCTTATTTATTTATCTATCGAGTTTCATAGGTTAGTGTCTTTTCCTTTCTGCTGTCTGCTGTTTCTCAAGGTGAGATCTCTCACAAGAGGAGGCCAGATCCTTTCTTTTCTGTGCACACATGTATAAAAGATCTCATACAAACACACTAAAACATCTACACGCATGCACATACGCGCAAACGCTCGCACAAACACACAGATGCACAAATCCATGACCAACACTTGGATGTCCCACAGAAACTGGCCCTCCTCTCATCCTCAGGATAAAAGGGGAGATAATGCATTATACATTTTCTCCTCTCTTCAACCGCTCATTATAGTACAGTCAGAGCCTCTGCCTAAAAACAGGTCGTTTCTAATGAGACGAAGCTTGCTACATAACCTCGTCGTTTTCACTCAAGTGTAACTCAGATTATTTTCTGGGTGTGTTGTTGCCTGCTTGTCCCATCTCGCACAGATGCCACTGATGTTCAGTCACAAAGACCAAATGGTTTCTCGCAGTTGTTTGAGTGCATTTTGCTTCTGTAATTTCAGATGAATATTTAAGACTGCAGTGAACAGTGCGCTCATTATTTATACCACATTACAGTTGAGTTTATAGGCTGTCAGGATCTCTTTCCCATTCCATGAAATGCACTGATGAGGTGAATCCAGGTAAAAGCCATTAATCTTCACTGATGTATTACAGTAAGTCTACACCCATCACAGACGCAGATAAAGAGAAGCTGATGAATCAGGGAAGGATTTTTAAACTTTAGGATTATTAAAATTAACATTATGCAAAAGGGCTGCTGCTCAGTATCAGGGGTATATTACTTAGTTCAACCAGTAACTATCTTTCACAGTACTCAATATTCAAAACATTTTGTGCACTTACAGAAGAAGCACAACTGCACTAGATAGACCAAATTCTCGAAATTTCTCCATTGGCCAGTCACCCGAGACTTTTCATAAAGCAGAGAATCCCCCTTGTTGTATCATCGAGGATATCCCTAAGAAATATTCTCACCATGATTCACAGTAACAGGAAATTATTGGCGGACATCTTGATTCACAGCGTTTCAGTTGCACATGTGATTTTCATTGTACTCAATCACCTTGTCCCTTTAGGACGTTGATGAAGTCTTGCCAACGTGGTCAAGGGGAAGCTTACTCAGGTCATGTCATGGCTGTTAAATTGGAAACCATGGAGTTAGGGAGCACATTGAAACTTGGGAGCGTGTCCGTCCTGACTGTTGTTCAGAACTTTCTCTTCTGGGCGCGAATGTCGGTTTGATGGTTTTAAAAAGTTATGAGACCGTTTGAAATCAAATTTTGTCACTTGCAGACTGTTAGACCAATACTTCTTGGAAGTTAAAACAAAGTTGTAGACAGATGTGCTATATGTCTATTATAATAATCCGTTGCGTTACACAGCTAACATCCAGATTTCAAAGTTGAAATACGTAGAGAGAGGCTTAACAAATACAAACAAATACTGGAACTTAATTTTCTGTGCATGTGAAAATTCTCTGGAGACTGCAGTATGTCCATTGGTTATGACTCTTTGTTATGACTTGATTCTATAGCAGGCTCTCCTGTGTACTATATTGCAAGCGAAAATAAAAGAAGCATCTCAGCTATCCATACTAAACTCATGTTTGTACATTTTTGTGAATGCTGAGACCAACAAAGTTTTTGTCTCCGTACATTTTCATGGCTAGACTCCATATGGTTGGAGTGTAGTGAGTATATGTTCTTAAAGCCGCAGTGATATGTAACCAGGGCCGTGGTTTCAAAGCCTTTGAACAGATTTAGACAGTAAATACCTTGCTTAACTCCACAGTAAACAGATAGATTGGATAGGACTGGCACTGATCTCATTATGTTGTGTCCTTTTGTAGGGGAAGCAGGATTGAGAGCAGGATTGAGTTTAGAGCTCATTAATATAGCTGCATGAAAGCCTTCTGTGGGTCATACATTTTTCCTGTTTCTTTATTTTTGAGTCATAGCATTTCAACATTTTATACTTTGATGTGTTAATTGAAACTAGTGGTAATTTCCTTTTGATAAAATTAGTAAAGTAAGCACTCGTAAGCATTTGAGCAGATGGTAATCATTTTATAACATCAATATCACCATTTTGACCAAATTTACATTTAGTCACTTTGTGCATCTTGGGCGAATCGGATAGAAAAAGGATCTGATTTCTGTCCAACCACCTCCGGAGGTGGTGTGAGACATATTCTAGCCGGTTGTTAAAAAGTTTAAAAAGGCGTAACTGCATCCGTGTCTCCAAGACGCACACGTAATCTTTACTCCTCCCATAGTGTAACACTACGTCAGTAATGAATAGTCTTGACCTTGGAAACAGTATTTCACAAAACAATCTCACTACAAGATCCACTTAGGAGCTGTTCTGGAGCGTTTGATCATTTGGGCAACTGTGAAAACTCCAACACTGTGTGATACGATTGAAAGCACTGACTGTTGAAAACTACTGTTCTCAAGGTCAAGAATGAACTCTCAATCTCAATTTAAAAGAATACTCCACTGATTTGGCATTGCACTCCAATAACATTGTTGGACTCACGATGGGCAGTTTAAAAAAAAGGATCAAAATCGTCCAGCTATCGATGAATTCTTCTTCAGCAAAACCTGGTGCCTACATTTCCCACAATGCAACCCAACAACCGACAGTTCAGTTTCAGATTTGGGTGTGTTATGCTAGTAGCAGCTAAGGTAGCCTCGAGCTGCGAGCCTCAAGCAGAGATGAGGAGAGGGCTACAGAGGTCTGGTAAGCTCACGTCTTTCTAACTCCACACCTCCAGATTTTTTAAAATTTTCAAACTTGCAGTCTTCAGCCCCAACAGAGGCTGACTCAAGTGACATCACTTCAGGCAATTTATCAGACTTCATGCAGCTCCCTCTGGAGCCACAGAAGACTTTAAACCACTTTTTTCACCTATGTAGTAGTTCTCCCCAGGACCTGTAAATAGTGTAAAATCAGTGGAGTTTCACTTTAAAGCCCACATGGACAGGAAATCATCAGAAAAATTTAAATCAACAATTCAGTGACAACTGGGCAACTTCCTCTCTGAGGAAGATTCTGTGATATGATCAAAAGCTTTACTAAATGGACCTTGTAGTGAGATTGTTTTGACAAACACCTGAAGACTTTCAAAGCTGTGTTATTATCTCTCGCAGCAGCCCAATTCATTCCTCAACATTACAGTTACTTTCACATGCACACACGCACACACACATTTTACTCCACTGAAATCTACTTGAACTCTGAGGGGATTAAACACAAGTGAAATCCCCTGGTGGGGTTTAAAATCTGTGTTTGTATCTCCAACTCCTTCAAAGCTGTCAGAATCGTTCAGTAGATTCGGGAGGTGATTATCCATGCGGCCATCCTCTGCCACCTCTTCCCAGACTCAAACTGCTCACTTTGTTCTCATCTGAACTTGGAGGGGTTGTGTTGTCATTTTTATGAGACAACAAAAAACCTTTCAAAACTTTATTCAGTAAGATTTGACATGGATGACGCATTGATGGCACATTTATGACACATTCAGAAGGTGTTTGATTGGTGTGTTTTTCAGACATTATGTGCTTTTGGTTCAATGCAGCAAACACTGAATCATCCATCGTTTCATGTGCTTCCTCATCTTCTTCTGTTTTTCTGGACTTATCACTAGCCAACCAGACAAATTTGCTAAAAAGCTAGTTAGCTCTGCAGCTTGTAACAGTGACTGAAACATATCACAAACATAACAACGAACATAACAATATAAGTAAGCATTGTGTTTAGGCTCAATTATCTGCTGCTTGTCACTAACAAACATCTAGCAGGGCAAACACTGGGATCGTAGCTGATGAAAGAACTTAAACACAAACATGACTGCAGCGATTACAATGTAGTAGTCTCCTATTCACAGCAATGAAACCAGATAAAATAGAAGTTACTGGGCTGGGATGTAGCACCAGTTCTATACAGTAGGTACATGCACAACACACTGTGAATAGTTTTTACTGGAACTACGTTGTATGGAAGAACCAGTCACTATAGTAAATGCTCACACTCACAAATGCTCACACAGTGTTCTGCGAATCATCTAGAGTAACAAGGACAGCTGATTCTGGAAAGAGATATTGCCGTTTAATTCTTTAATTTTTCAATCCTGTGAGCACTGCAAATGAAATTCCATTCACCTTCGTTGTATTGGGGTGGAAGCAGAAATCTCAGAGACAGATATCTCACAACAAATCGAGTGAAAATTATCTGTGTAGCTACGGCAGATACCACTAAAGACAAATAGGAACAGAAAATTGTCCCCCAAATCTGCAGCTCCCCTCAGCATTACGGAGCTTTATACCAAGTTTCAGCTCACTGTTTATATGTCCAACAACTTTACTGTTTTGGTTCACTCTCACTGCCTTTATAGCATTGTTTCGGTTGCAGCAGGCAGCTGTTTTCAGTGAAAAAGCTCTAAAAACCCACTATATGCTACCTGCTCAGCACCAAACAACAGACAGACAAAGTTAGCGACTAGATGGTGAACATAGTGGAGCATTTAGCAGCCAAAGAGCTAGATATTTCCCACAGTGGTGTCATCTTAAAAGGTGATGCTATGTCAGTGTTTTGTTCACATCCAAGTGGCCAAAAAAATTGCAGGTTTAATATTTAAGAAGAAAGTCACTTGGGAAAGCTACATGGGTAGAATCAGAGAACAGCATTATGGTTTCAGAATCAAGAGGTTCACTGTTGATCATGGGAACACGTGTGTGATAAAATACTCTAAACTCAAGGTTTACTTACTAGCTTTTCTGGAGCTTTTGCTTTTCTGACAATTATTTTTTTGTTAATCGTTTTGTCTATGAAATGTCAGTAAATAGTGAAAAATGCTTATTATCTAAAACCCAAGGTGATGTCTTCAGATTCCTTGTTTTGTCCGACCAACAGTCAAAAACACAAAGATATTCAGTTTACTATCACATAAGATTAACAAAAAAGCAGCAAATCCTCTCAACTGAGAAGCTGGAACTCTGTAAAGTTTGGGATTTGAAAAATGACTTAAACAAGTAATTGATGATAAAAACAGTCGCTGATCAGTATTTTGTTGATCAACTAACTGATTAATCATCTAATTGTTTCAGCTATACTTTCGACAGTATCTCATGGCCTTCTTCAGTGAATGTAACTTGCTCAGGTGTCATCAGAAGTAACAATCTCTCCACCCATATATGACCATCTGTCACCACCGAAGAATTTCACTTGATGAAACCTGAGCTAGTACCATTCACTGACAATTGAAAGCTCCAGAAAAATGTACTAAGTGAACCTCGAGTTTAGAACATTTTATAACACAATGCTGGTTGGCTAATAGCCATCGGTATTTGGTCAGCTGAGGAGATGGAGCGGAGACAAAGCGATCATTGCAGTTGGTTGGCCTCCGGGATGCAGCCGTGGTTGAAATGCAGAAAGAAGAAGAGGCGAAGGAATAAAGAAGGAGTGGTGAAGGGAACAAGAGATAAAAAGACGACAAGGGGAAGAAGATGACAGAAGGAGATAGAAGGGAAGGAAACTGTAACCATTGTACAGAGTGTGTGTGCGTGTGTGTGTGTGTGTGTGTGACAGTGAGAGACAGAGTATGTTATGTGTGCGAGGGGGCAGTGTGTAAGAGAAGAGCAATAAGGATGGGGTTCTTCGAGGAGACTCACTCTCACTGTCACATCGATCAGACTACAGCATCACACACACTCACGCACCCAACACCCCTGCTCTTTCTGTGCTCTCATTAGAGCCATTGTGGAAAATATAGCATGGAAGTGAAGCAATGAGGCTGTTTTTAATTTAGCACCTCTTAAGCTCATTAATAGAAAAAGTGATATCTTGTTTGTTTAATCCGAACAAAACCACACCAAACACCAAATCTTCAAACTGAACTGACCACAGCAGCTTTTACCAGTGAAGCTCCCCTCACTCCCCTCACGCACCGTTGTCAGCTCAGCCGTGATACACAGTGTGTTACCTCCTTGTTAAAAGCTTATTAAAAGGCTGCAGAAGCCACAGAAAGACTATAATGTGATAACAGTGTCGCAAATAGTTGGTTGCTTAGTTCATAAACCGTTTTTTCAGAGGTATGGTTTTGTACTGAACTGGACGTGACAGCTTGAACCAGCAACAGGAAAGACAGTCGTGGCGGTACGTAAAGTACGTAATTTGAATGGAGATGCAATCACTTAACTTAACCAAAATACATCATTGGTGACTACGAATCTTTGAACTGAAATTAACGAAATCATTCAAAATCAAATCAGCAAATTGATTCGTAATGTAGGGGTTAAACAAACAAGATATAAAGTGCTAATTAGTGAGCTTTGGAGGTGCTGGTAGGTGGATTTTGTTACCTTTAGCTAACCAAGCTAATCCTTTAAGACTAGATCATTTGGCCAACCTCGCTCCTCTTCCCACTAAAGCCCTTAAAGCCTGAATCGTCTGCTGCAGCTCGCAACTCTTAAAAATAGCCCAAGTAGGAAATTCAGAAATAACAACGTCAAATTTAAAGATTCACACAGGTACACTGGCTTTCGCAAAAACTGCAGCCGTGCAAGTGTTATTTATAATGCAATGACAATATGGGTACAGAATATATTAAGGTTGTTGTCTTTGTTCTGCATCAGCTCCTGGGAGGAGATTTAAAAAGGGGGCAGGGTAGATGTAAAATAAAGGAGGCAGGAATTTTTAGTTGAAAGGAAATATCATGTCTTTCAAACATGTGCACAAAATATATAAATAAGCACAAATTTAGCATACACATGAATTTTACAGGCTCTGGCACAAACACACGCAGGGTTACAGGGTGTGCCCAGCATCAGCGAGTACTCTGTGTGCCTGCTCTCTTTCTCCTGGTGCCCTTATTGGTTCCTGCCCAATCCGGCCATCCAATCACATCAGGCAGAGCGAGTCTGTGCAAAGACTTGCAAATAATCTGCGGTTTTACAATAACACCCCACAACCACCACCACCATTATCTGTTTTTTTTTCTATGTTCTCATTCTGTTATCCTCCAAAAAAGTGATGAATGTCATGTGGTGAATGTAAATTACCTGCCAACTTACCCCTCTTACAGCTACAAGTAACTTATATCCTTGTACCCTTCCTTTTGTATACTATATATATCCTACTGTACACACAGTACATCCTATATTATACAATATGTGCACATTATTCTATTTATGTGGCTTTGCAAACTGCATCTGTAAAAACTGTTGTTGTTTTCCTGAGCCTGTCATTTAGTAGAGTAGAGGCTTATAAAGCTGTAGTGAATTATTAAGCAGGGTGAATTATGGGGCTGGAGCGAGTGAGCGCGAGACAGAGACAGAAAGAGAGAGAGAGAGGTCTGGACAAAAATAGGTCAACCTAGCAGTGGCAACCCAGGGAAGTAGAAATGATTCTCTCTCTGAGGAGGAGCTGTGTGTGTGTGTGTGTGTGTGTGTGTGTGTGTGTGTGTGTGTGTGTGTGTGAGTCAGGGGAGGCTGTGTATTTGTCAGCAGCTCATGGTGTAATGCTAATTCATATCTACAACAAAGCAATTTAGGAGGAAAGGTTACCCCCGTAAGCCATGAAAGAGAGCTAAATGTCAATACACAAATAGATCTTAATAAATAGTAGTGATGATTCTTTAGGTAGTTTTTAGAACTTTTACCAACCCCCAGTGATGTAAAGTAACCAAGTACATTTATTCAAGTACTTTAATAGAAATTTTAGGTACTTGTACTATTATACAACTTCACACTTTTTCTTTACTGTATTTCGGCTGGAAATATTGTATTTTTCACTCCACTACATTTATTTAACAGCTATAGTAAAATAAAGCACAGTGTTAAAGATTAATGTTTGGCTTACGACAAGGCTAGTTAGGGCCTCCTGTCACAGTTCAGATGTCTATGAGTTGTTAGCAGTTCCACCAAAGAGACATTTGCCTTCTAAACTTGAACTCTAAACTCAGATGGTTTCATTTAAATAACTGTTTGAGGCTCAAAGAGGTTAAATGATCCAATATTTCACAAAAAAAGCAAAGACTAGAGAAAAGTCCAAAAAATGAAAAAAGATATATGTAGCAGAACCTAGTTTTTTTTTCTTATTTCCAACAGTCATTAATCATCTCGCAACCCTTCAGATTTATCTTGTGACCCTTTGAAGGGGGCCTGACCCCCAGGTTGGGAACCACTGGACTAAACTATCAAACTGTATATAAAGTAGTTAAAACTAGCTCCACCTCAAACAGCTACTTACACACATGCATCAATCTAATCGTCTAATTTATTAGTCACAGGGGTGCTTTTTCTATGGAAGTACTTTTACTTTTGATTTAAAGTATATTTAGCTGATAGCGGAACAGGATGTGCAGGACTTTTACTAGTAATGGAGTATTTTTAGATTGTTGTATTGGTACTTTTACTTAAGTACAAGACCTGAGTACCTCTCACACCATTGCCAACCCCATGGACACAAGTACACTGTATACAGAAACAGGACTTGCTCTTGACAGAAGAGATGTGACAGAATTTGACTCTTATCAGGTCCAAATGACTGAAAAGGGAATCAGAGAGACCTTAAATGAGAAATGATCTAACGTAAAATGATTTATTTTGGATTTATTTTGGATCTATTTTGGATCGGTAAAGCGCCATAGTGCAGTGTATGACTGCCAGCTTTAGATGTTAGCTTAATTAGCTTTATTAGCTTTAATATGAATTTATTTATTTTTTGGGTGTGAGGGTGTTCCGATTAGGGTACCAGGTTGATATTTTGTCTGTTTTACCTTCTTTGTCCCTAAATTTTTTTCCCATTTACTTTTCTCCTGTCATTTAGGTAGTATGCCCTTTATACAGTGTGTATGTATGTCACTACTAGTTACAATAAATCTTATTATGGAAAAAAAAAAGGCCAAAAGTATATGGACACCCGAAGACTCCCCCTATTGTTTAACATCTTGTTCCAAATTCATGGCAAGTCTTTCCATAAGATTTTAGTTTCAAGGATTTGCTCTCATTTACAAGAGCATTACTGAGGTGTGCCGCTGATGTCAGGCACTAAGGCATGGCTCTCAGTGATACCAAAGGTGCTGGGTGGTGTTGAGGTGAGGGCTCTGTGCAGACCAGTCAAATTTTTCAGCACCAAACTGGGAAAACCATTTCTTTATGGATCTTGCTTTATGCAAAGGGGTATTGCCATGTTGAGAGACAGTGCTCTCCAAACTGTTGCCTAAAGTTTGAATCACGCTCTTGTATAAAATATCACTGTATACAGTAGCATTAAGATTTCCCTTAACTGGAGCTAAGAGGCCTAACCATGAAAAACAGCCGCAGAACAAGTGTGCACAAAAGTATGTGGCTATACTTTTGACTATATAGTGTATAGTGTGAAGTTTGGTTAGAAGAGAGTCAAAAATTTCTTAGGTGGGTGGAGATGTGCTGGGGAAATTTGGACTTATGACCTCAGTATTTCTAAAAATCATACCAGTACTTAATAAAAATGAATAAATTTCTCTAATATAACCTACATTCATTGCATTATTTTCTAAATCCCGTTAGACTGCTCGGTTCAGGTCTCTGATTTACCGTCTATATATAATCTGCTCCTATGGCTGCCGTTCACATCAAAATCCTGCTTGTGCTGTACTGCAGCAGAGACAGAAGCAGTTCAGCAAGAGTTCAGGGGAAGGCAGGAGTCGTTTTTTGTTTCATAGTGTGATTTTACTCTGTAATCAATTTTTTATCATCGGTGTAAATATTGTCTGCAGAGGAAGAATCCCAACATCTTATGAGCCGTCCGTCCTGTGGGGAACAGATCCACCAGTTGTTACTAAACAGCTGAGAGTGTTACCACCGAGCAGAGTGCCACCCCACCCTGTGTGAGACCGAGTGTGTGTGTGTGGAGGGGTAAATTGTGTGTGTTTGCATGTGTGTTTGTATGAGTACACCTTTGTGTATCTGTGGCTACATGTGTGTACCAATGCGATGAAAATACACACTCCCGTATCTGTTTTCTGTGTATGTGTGTGTCTGTGAAGGGGTGAAGAGGTTTATGTGTGTGTCTGTAAAAGTGAGAGAGAGGGAGAGAGAGAGAGAGAAAGAGAGAGAGAGAGAGAGGAGAAGCATGACCTACATTTGGCAAAGCTCATCGTATGAGCATGAAACTGCCTAACATCACCCCAGAGCTCCTCAGCACAGAGCCACGCGATTGGCTGCTTTCAGCTCCAGCCTGACAACAGCACTGGCATCACCCAGGGGGAGGGGGAGGGGAGAGAGAGAGGGAGCAAGAGAGGAGGACATGGGGAGGAGGCACATACATTAAATCCAAAAGAAGAAAAGATGCAAATAGATGATTGGATGGAAAGAGAAAAGAGACGGAGAGTGTGAGAGTGAGGTAAAGGCTCCAATTAGAGACAGTGATGCTTATGAAGGTGTGCGTGCACTTGTATTACTCACAAATATGTTTTACACGGTGAGGTATGTTTTTTCATCACCCGTTTGGAGACAAAAAGCAGGTCTCCACGAGATAGGTATTGGTTCTAGGTATGGTGATGTTGGTCCGTTGGTTGGTCCACCACTTTGGTCCAAACTTAAATATCTCAACAAATATTTGATGGATTGCCATCAAATTTTATACAGACATTCATGGTTCCCAGAGGATGAATCTTAAAGACTTTGGTTATCCTCTGACTTTTCCTCTAGTGCTAACATGAGGTTCACATTTGTGGTTCTGAGTGAAATGTCTCAACAACTGTAGTATGGGTTGACATGAAATTTGGTGCACACACATGTCCCCCTCAGGATGAATCGTAATCACATTGGTGAACCCTTTACTTTTCATCTAGCGCCATCATCAGGTCCAATTTTTTATTTGTCCAATACTTTGGTTTATGACTAAATACCTGCAAAACCAATGACATGGTAAACATTATACCCACTAAACATCAACATGCTAGCATTGTCATTGTGAGCATGTTACAGTAGCATGCTGATATTAGCATTTAGCTCACCACTGTGCAGCCTGATAGGGTGGCCAGCGTGGCTGTAGACTCTTAGCCTTGTTTGATTAAGGTGAGGGTTAGGCTTTATTTCATGTTAGGCTAAGGGGTGGGGGTAGGCATATAGTGTTTATGTGCTGAAGGTTAAGTTTCCAGGGAATTACTGTAAGTCAATGTGATGTCGTGACAAAAACAAGTGACAGTGTGTGTGTGCACATGTTACATTTGTGGGTGTGTGCGTAGATGTTGAGTTTGGTGTCTTTGGTCATGTGAGCTGTCACAATTGAGCGGGGATTTGTAGCACGGCACCTCCAGAGCTGACAAACAGACACGCTGGCGCTGGCACACACACACACACACACACACACACACACACTCCCTCTTCTGCCTCTGTGTCCCACTCTGTCTGTCTCTTTTTTCTCTCTCTCTCTTTCCCTGAGATCCCCAGGCACAAGGCATTATGGGAATCACTCTGGCATGGCTCTCGCTCTTCACAGCTTTAATCTTTAAGTTGTTTCCATAGAAACGACTATGTTCACTCAGTTGATAACTGTTGGATGGTTTCTAAAGCTATAGAAGAATGTCCTCACCCAACATAAACCTCCCCCGCAACCCAACAACAGAAGAACGTCTTAGTCACTGTAGGCTCATTGATCCATTAATTATAAATAATGAAGCGTCAGTATTGATGATGCCAGGCACGCAGGACCAAAATAACTGCATCCAAATGATTTTTTTATTCCTGGAGTGAGAATTATCTACCGTTCACTACAAATTATATTATTGTGTCACTGCAGCTATATGTTCTTAAATGGTGGTTTCGTTTCATAAGGGTTATATTTTAAGGAAAGCAGACAAAAGCAATAATTCAGTTTACAAAATGATAGCTAAGTCACCACTCACCTGCACGTAAGAGACAAGGCAGGTGAGTTTTGGTAGGTGATGTGTTTAGTGAACTTGCAGCCCTGCTTGGGTTATTTCAGGTTGAGGTAGCTCTGTTGGTGTTTCCTCAGTTGCCTCAGAAGCCCTTTCCCCTCCCTTCCCGTCTCCCTATATATCACTATCTGTCTTTCTCTCAGGCTCTCCAATGTGACATGTCTACACACACACACACACACACACACACACACACAGCTCAGAAATTGTAACATACTAATGTAAAAATATATGCTTTTAATTTGAAAGGCTGGATTAACAAATAGGACACAATTAATAAGACTCACACACAAACACAGACGTGCATGTAGCTGTACACACACACACACACACACACACACACACACACACACAGATACACACACACCCATTCACACTATGACCAGTGGTAGGAGTCTTCCTCAACACACGCACAGCAGCAGATCACCCCCTCTCTGCATATGTGCCGGTTTCCATGGAGACACGCAGTTAAAAATAACATGGGCGATGGCTTGTCTCGTGCCATTCCACCAACATGGCTGAAGCATTCACAAACACACACACACACACACACACACACACACACACACACAGTGGCACAGGATAATACTGGCTCAAGTCTGTTTGACAAGCACACACAGAGAACAATATGAAAACACACACACACACACACACACACACACACACATTCTGCCACCATCATTGTTGGCGTGATAGTGGCATTTATTCCCACCCTCCTGCCGCTGGTCTATACAGAGATGATATGCGATGTTATGTTAGAGGGAGATGACAACAAGACGCCTACTGCAGTGCTGTACACTAAACTGCTATAGACTACTTCATGTGGAGTCATGTTATAGTTAGGTGAGAACTATGTCGTTTTTGGGCTTTAAGGATAATGCTGCCATTATTCTGTATGTTTCGTGTTGTCAACAAATCCCATGAAAAGACCAAAACCAACAATGGGCTACTCTGTTTTTGTCAATACTTAACTTCCCTACTCTTCATTCATCCCTACTGAAGACGTAAATCATTAAAAAAAATCATCAGCAAACAGATTAAATAGTGCATTTGTTGGGGACTATTTTCAGCTGCGGATTAATACATGCTCGTGAGTATTTATGTCAACAGGATGGTGTATGTGGGATTGACTCAAAATAAACTACAGTTTTCATCGTATGAAGGAAGATTGATCATTGATGTGTTTTTTAATAGTATTAATTTGGACAATAATGGAGCTCTATGGCACGGAGGAATACAATTTGGCTACAGAGACAATACTTGTTAGTAGGATCAATAATCTTGTCATGGTATTCAAAAAATAGGAAAAATATAGAATATCACCAGATTTATCCTTTAACTGAAGCTCTGCTGGTCAAAGTTCAGTATCTGTGATCAGGATAATTGTACTGGTCAGGAGATAACGTGTGGGATAGGATAGGAAAACAAAACATATTTCTACCAAACAAACTATATCTCATTTATCAGTTTTCAGGGTTTTTTTCTTTCTTTAGATTTATTTAATAGTTTTTTGCTTCTTGACATCCTAAAATATAATACTAAGAGGAAAGATTGTGTGTGGTTGAGCTATTCTCCACACTGCTTCATGTTACACAGGTATTACACCATGAAGGTATTATGATGTTTTAAGGGGGCAACAGCCAAAAAGAACCTCTGATCAGAGTAGTGTCCCTTTATTAAACTTCAAAAAGAAACAGAAGCTAAAGATAAGCAGCCATATAGAGTCCCAAACCCAGAGAGGACAGCATTAATAAAACCAGTTACTGTATAGCAGCCATAATGTCACAGAGCAGTCAGAGGACGTCATTTATCTGATTTGTGATCAAGCAGTTGTTAGGGAAGCTCACTAAATCTGTGCTAAGTAACTTATGCAAGCAGACGAATGTACAGCGTGTCACTTACCAGGCATAACATTTAATCCAAACCCAAAGACCCCAGGTGACCCCTCTGATACATCAGACACAGTATGTGTTTGACATTGTGTGTGTAAATTCATACTAATCTGTCTGCATGTTTCCAAACTAATACACCATTCAGGCAAAAGATATAGGAATTACTATTGACCAAACAGAATAGAACAGAAACATTTTTTCCTGTAGTTTACACTACTCTGTTATTCTCTCCATATTCCCTTCCCTGATTACTGCCTCTTTAGGAACAATGCTGCAATATTGATGAGGATTGGGGAAATACAGAAGCCTCAAACAGTCTGAGCAAGGAGAGGAGGCCCTACAACAACATGAGATGATAAAACATTGATCTCCTGCTGCTGCTTCTCTCAGCAACCGTGTGTCCACTGACAGAAACATATTGTGGGATTTTGATTTGTTCTGTTAATGTTTTTGTGCCTCACATTGGTGTGGAAAATATATAGGTTTTAAACTCAATTTGTCAAATTGTCTATGTGTGTATTCAATTAAGCTTAACTTTTTTGCTTAATTTTGTTTTGTGTGTTTATATTTAGTCTATTTGTGCAACTGAGCCAAAACAACAACAATTACGGAGGTTAAAGACTAAGTTAACAGAACATTTATATGCTTGGTAAGCAATTACACTTCATATTTACTTATCTGCTTTGTAATTTCACTATGACACCTATTGCACGTGTATCTGTCCTGAAAGAGGGATCCCTTCTCTGTTATTCTTCCTTTTTTCTCGAGCTTTTCATGATCTGAAATGAGGATCTAAGGATAGAGCGTTTCGTATGTTGTTCCTATTGTTAAGTCCTTTGAGACAAATCTGTGAATCTGGGTCTTGGTAAATACACATGTTCGCTTTCTTTCCGTGATTAAAATGAGAAGATACCACTCTTATATCTGTGTGTTAAATAATAGTTTGACATTTTGGGAAATAAGCTTATTCGCTGTCTTGCATATTTACCATATAAATATGAGTGGTATCAATCTCCTCATCTAACTCCAACTCTAAGCCTTTTCCCCAAAATGTTGTATTATTTCTTCAGCTGGAGCCAGGAGGCAATTATCTTAGCTAAAGACTGGAGGCAGGGGAGAAAGCTAGTCTGTCTCACTCCAACGTTAAACAACAGAAATACAGCGTATTGCTTAGTGAGCTTTAAAAATGTTTTGATACATGACATGAGAGATATGAGAGTGATATCTGGTCTCATCTAACCTTTGAAAAGAAAGCAAATAAGAGCACTCCCCAAATGGCAAACTAGTCCTGTAACAGAAAAAGATAAATAGATGAGTGGTCTACTACAATGCCAGTGTGGTATTCCCAGCCATTAATCAAGAAAATGTTGTTTTGTTCCATGCCATTTTTTCTCAATTAAGATGTTTACTATGTATGCACACTTTGGTTGATTTGTTTTTCAGTTGGATTATCCCTTCTTTCACATATAGACACTATATGATAAACACATGGCAGCACTCTCAAATCCATCAAGCACTTCAATGATGTGACTCTCAGTCCACACATACTTACAGCATTGTCTCTGACTCTGTGTAGTGTCCATGCTGTGCCACTAAGGGGCAGTACAGGAGTACTTTCAGTGGAGTCTGTTAATATTGGGTAAACAGCGTGTGCAGAGCCAGGAAATAATCCCTTGAACATTTAACCTGCTGTTATGTTGTTGATACTTTCTCTGGCTCGTCGGCTCACTGTGACGTGGTGAGTGCTATAAATAAGACTTTTGGCTTTATTGTCAGACATTGTGACTCACCTCTGCTAGCCATTACAGACAGGCCTCAAACCCTTATAGAAATGTGCACTCAGTCACACACACACCTGTTACAACATGAATGCTGTACAGGTCAGAGGGGCAGAACAGAGGAATAGAGGAGGGAGGCTGAACAATAGTGCAGGTGTGCAGCTGGGGAAAGAGGGATGGGAAAAGGGAATGGGGGTAGTATGATTTATTCATTTTGTGAGGAAGGAGGATAGAGACAAATATAGAGAGAAACAGAAGGGGAGATAAATAGAGGAATTTTATACATATTTATTTATCATCAATGCTTCTTCTGTAGTGGTTCATACGCACCAAACAAACAGAGATCAAACTGAAATCTAAAGAATTATTATTTATTATTGATATATGTATTGAGCATGATCCCTACATAAAAACAAGTCTGTAAAAGTGTGTTTTAAGTGACTTAAAGATGATACTTAAAGTGATTTGGTCTAAGCTCCTCAGGCATGACAAGTCATTAAGGCCCTATCCAAGAAGCTCAGGTTACCATGGAGCTCATATGCGGTTGAAAGGTCTGTGATCCGGCCCTGATGTTTCATAGATCACTCAATACCACAACTGACAAACAACCCCAGGGACGACAAGCTATTAAAGGCCTCCCAGCAGTCCTGTTTAGAGAAACTGCTGTAAATAACTGAGGCAAACCACGAGGAACGTCGGTACACTTAATATTCACGACCGTGTTCTCCTCTGTTTGTGCTGATGTTGACCACTGCGGTGGAGCGTGTGCAGACACGTGGTGGCTTCGCATGTGTGTGCAGATATTTTCGGTGTGTCTGTGTCGTTCCCGGCCACAGCGGGAGGCTGAAAGCTCCTCGAGCAGACTGCCAGCTCCGCCAGCTCTACTCCAAAGTCAGTGAACTGCCAGAGCTCCAGATTACAGCAGATTACCGGGCAGGGTGCTCATACACTCTCTCTGTCTCTGTTTGTGTGTGTGTCATGCTGTTTATTTTGCAACCACATGGGGATATTGACTCCTCATAATCATTGTGGACAAAGTTTCCTTGATGAGGACACTGAATGATATTGAGAATAATTTGCTTTCAGATTTTCAAATTATGGCATGAAATGTCCAATTTCTGCCTCATTGTTCTAATGTTCATCAATTATATGACTATAAAAATGAATGCTTTTACATCAACACAAAGTCAGGTGTTCACACACACACACACACACACACACACACACACACACACACCCTTAGATCATCACTCTTTGGTGGCAGCAATAGAAGGATTGAACACGTGATACATATTCCCAGCATGTGGTGGATTAATACATTAATACTTTGTGGCTGAACCACCCCCCCTTCCTCCACATATTACTGCATCATAAAGAGATTACGGTCAGGGACAGGCCATGCCCAGGCAGGATCCTACCATCTGACACCGGCAGACGGGGGTGACTCATAGACAACAGAGACGGGACAGAGACGTGTTAGAGTTTGTGATGAAGCGTAGATGCATCATTCCTTGTGAGTGCGATGTAGCTCTCAGCGAGGCCAAAGTGCAACATCCACATGTCACACGGACAAAGAAGAAATATTTCTTTTCAGTGACGTGTTGGGTCAGCTGAAGGGAGGAGAGAGCAGGGACAGCAGGTGGGTGGGTGAGGAGGTGGAGGGGGAGGGTCTGTGTCTGCAGATGTTGCTAGTCTGGATGTTGGACTTGCACAGAAATGTTTTAGAGAGGTCCGCAGGAGTAAATAAGGCGGCGTTGTTGAGAGACAGATGACAACGAGTCTGCAGGAGAAAGGGAGGAGCGACAGAGAGAGACAAAAAAGAGGAAAAGAAGAAGAGAGAGTAGACAGCTGCTGGCCATGGCTTTGGCTTGTCTTGGTCTAGGCTGCGTCCCTGTGCGATCCAAAGGTACTGTGTGTAACATCACTGTGTTCCTTAAAAGTTCCTATTTTCATTGTTTATACTGTTAAATCACTTTTAATTAAGACAGGAATGTGACTATAGTGTCACTGTGATGATGTTACACTGTGGCAATGTTATAATATCAACTCACTGTCATCTACCAGGAAGTTATCATTCTGTCTGTATCACATTCTGCTAGACTTTATCACAATAGTCAATGTATTGGTATTTCAGCTTATTAATCACTGTATGTGCACACTACAGTGTTGTGGGCATGAGGTTGTTTTATTATGACATAAATGACGTGTGATGAAAAGTGTCCAACCCAGTCCCAAAGTTTCCAAAGACATCAAATTTGTCAGGCTGAATTTTAGAAGATTTTCTATAAAATTATTCATTAGATGGAATATTTTAAAAAAGTCTTGGGGTGGAATGTTTCCCTCATTTATTTCACATATTTAATTTCACATGGTAAACATCTGGAGCTGAAATGATTAGTCAATTAATACATTTATGGACAGAAAATTAATCTGCAAAAATTTTGATAACCGATAAATCGGTCCATTCTTTTTTAATCATTTTGTCATTTCTTGAGCAAAAAATGGTAACAAATGAATGGCGTTGCTGGGATTTTCTGGGACTACACTGTCAGACAGTGTGCAACAAGATCATTTTAGCAACTTTAAAGCTGCTGTAAAAGGGGGTTAACGTGCAAGCTTTGATTATTGTGCATGTTGTCAGCAGTTGTATTATCCTTCTATGTATGCTCAGCCAGTGAGGAGTTCATGTAAAACTATTATTCCTAAAAATTAAAGTGTTCCTGCAAAAGTTGCTACAGTTTGAACACTGTGGCTGAAACAAACTGCTGATATGGAAATAAAAAAAAAAAATTATTACTGTTAATGAGAAGAGGTGGCGCGTGGTGTGACTGTTGAGCCATTGTAGGCCCACTAACAGCGCTAACGGCGCACAGTTTTTCCTCTGCAGAACTGGCCAGCTAGTGTTTCTTATATAACAGCTGTCTACTATGACAAGATTCTGCAGCTACTGCCATAGGGAGTGTGCTGCCTGACCCAGATACACCCTAATACATTCTCCACTAATGACTTACATTCACTCACATCTGGACCAGAGAGAGAGGGGGATACAAAATCATGTAGCTGTACCAGAGAGAGACAGAGCAATATTAAAGCAGTGACATGTGGAGAGTTAGTGCTGTCATTGCAAATGTCATGGATGATTGTGCCTGGTTGTCACGTTTTTTATAGTTTGTTGACACGGCTCCTTTTTTACACTACACTGTGTCCTCTGTGCATAACAAAAGAGCCGGAGATGTTCACTGGCTTGCTGTGGTCTGTTACTGACCCTCATACCATAATTTTATTTGCTGTGTTCAAGCACAAAATGATGGAATTGTTAGGATTTTTTCCTTCTTTTTTCTATTCTTCTTCCCTAAAAGTTTGTGGGTCTCAGAAACCATAAAGCCCACATCAGCCAGGCCTCACAGATATGTTTAAAAAACTCATCCACTTCTCAGGTAATGAAAATTAGACCCATTAGCCAGATGAGGCTGAAGCGGCGCCATAAAAAGCACTTTAGCCAATAGCTCACCAACTGTACATCACACATTTAAAACCTTGGCATTGACAGTTGTTCGTTGATATGGCTCTCCTGACACCACACCACATAAAATTTCACACATTTTGGCCCATCAGACTTTCCTGATTTTGCGGCGTTTTAGCAGAAAAATACTTGTTACTCCTCGTGACTGACTGATCACAGTCAGATCTGATTTGTTCTGTCTTGGTCAAAGTTTATATGAAACTTGTTTGTTGCAAATAAGATTTGGCTATATATTTTCCTATGCTATGTTACCAGTGAATTTTCTACGCTTGTGTATCTAAGGTCAGGTTGACATAAACACCTGATCACTATCATCCAACCAAATTTCAGCAGCTCATAAATGCTGATGTGCATCGCTGCCTACAGTGAGTCCATTCGTCTATTGATTAATACATCTGTTCATCTATCCCTCTATTTTCAAGTCAACTGTCCTGTTCTATAGATGCCCTTTTGGGGCATTCCCAAGTTCTCCTACTTTCTAGCTACTGATTCTGCCACCAGTCCTCCTGCCAGTTGAGCATGCATTGAACACCTGCAATGCCAATGGGGAGGGAGGGACATCCTTACCAGGTGCCCAAATAACATCCACTAGGCCCTCTTAGGGCAAAAAAGCAGCAGTTCGACTCAAAGGTCATCGGGGTTGCTGTTCTTTGGATAGTCAGCTGAGTCAGGCTGATTGCAGCTGTCAGCTCATTACGTTGTGTTCTGGCACTGGAGGAACAAGTTTACACCTGTAGGCTTTGGCTGATGTGGGCTGAGAATCAGCTTCCCTTAGCAGCACGTGGGCTGGTTCGATAATTTTCTGGAGTCTTCTTCCCAGGACTCTGGCAAAGGCCTTCCCAAGTAGGCTGAGTAGTGTGACTCCATGACAGTTTGATCACACCTTCCTGCCCTTATCCTCCAGGTATGCTAGAAAAGAATTAGTCTGTACCACATGTAGTCCGATAACGCCTGAAGGGACATTATTGTTATCACCAAACGACCACACTCAAAGGCGGAGTGAAAAGCCGGCTGTCGTACAGAAGAGCATGTGAAGGTAGTTTAAAGGTGTAGTCTATGATTCTGGAGAAAGCTTGTTGATATTTGAACTCAGCAGGTAAACAAATACACCCCACTCTTCAGTGCTCCTTCAAACTTGCGCGAGTAACGCACAGCATTAGTGTGTCCTGTGCACAAGTTGTGACATATTATACCGAAGTGTTTAGTGGAAATGTGGCTAAAGCGTCGGTATTTGATGACCTGGGTTAGTGGTTCTACCCGAGTCACTCTATTTGTTTCCTGTTGAAGACCGGACAGTTTTTTCAACGCACACACAGAACGGAAAGCTAGCGGATCGTGAAGAGATTTTCACTGAATTTGACAAAACCTGTTTTGGGTTAGAATCGTAGACTACATCTTTAAATATGTAGAAAACAGCGTACATTTTCAGATAGTCTCTCCTTGAAGACGCTCATTGTGTTTCACTCAGTGGTCACAGGAAATGTGAGATAGTTGTGTAAAGAATGAAAACAGAGAGCTTGAGAGAGAAGCTCACCACCTACTTTCTCACATCCACAAACCTGGCCGATCATGGTGTGAGGTGGGCATGAATGTCGGATGGTCGGTTTCTGAAAGATACAAAAATTGTCGGACGCAGCCCCCCCACCCCCAATGTCAGAAAGGTGTGGGTTGAGGGGTTTCACCCCGTTTGACCATCTGACAAGCGCTTCCGTTGGAGCATATTGCCACCTTTAAACACCTCACCACAAGTATCTGATTTTATTTGGTTTACATATAATAGAATTCTTCCATTTCTCGATCATCCATCCTTCTGTTTCTCACCATTTCTCCTCTGATTCATGTTGTTCGGCAATTCTCTGGATGTCTCTCTTTTCTTCCTCTTTTCTGTCTACAAGTCTTTATCGCAACATTTAGTTTGACACTCTTAAACATCTTTTTGTTTTGCTAAAGATGGAGACAGGAGTTTATCATTCCTTGTGTAGCCGTCTATTGTGAATCCAAAAAGTCATGTTGAGTAGTGCTTCTTTCTTATTAGATCCAGCCACTAATCAAACATTTTTCAGCCCAAAATCCAAACTGCATCATACTCAATTTAATCGTAAACATTTGCGTTGCTCCTGTGTAATCTTTGAACCACTGTTTTTAGACTGCCTGTAAATTGCTGCATTACTCTCTTTTCTGTATTGCACTGGAAATAGAAAATTACACAGTGTTTTCTACCTTCTTTTTCACTGTACCTCCTCTCCTCTCCTCTCTTGGTGCTGTTGGCATGCAAGTCCTGATGATGACACTGCAAGTTGCTGACACTGCACCTGCAGATTTCAGGATGAGGGGAAACAGAGATGGAGGAATACAGTAAGAAGGAGAGGGATGATGGGTAAAAGACAGGAAGAGAGCGAGAGACACAGAGTGTGCGTTAGATGAGTGTGTATGTGTGCTCAGCCCTGTCTTGACTGGTCCTGGATGTTAGCAATGGGTAACACCCAGCATAAGCTTCATTATAATTGAATGCAGATGAGGAAGAAGAGGTGCAGGACAGCAAGAGCAAGGCAGGAGCGGGACAATGCAGGTGGGGAAGAGAGGTGAAACTCTAAAAGATGCTGAATTCAAAAATTTTGATTTTGTTACATGCTACTGATCATTTATTTGGGGAAATTATTTGTATTCATAGTGGATTCTCTGAGATATCATGATTAACTTTGAATCTGGCACTGCATTGTTCATGTTTTACTGAGTCTTTTTAGGGCTATGTGAGTTGCCGCCAGAGAGAAGGTTGGCGAGGTACTGAGCCAAGTGGTCAAGACAGAAATACTGATGCACCCTGTTGTGGAGCAGTCTGATGTTAAATACAATTTTTTTACATGTTTGTTTGGTGAAGTTGTTGCTGCCTTGCTGATGTTTTGTTAGCGATGCAGGTATTCTACAATATTTCTAGACTTTATAGGTATATGTTAGCGTCCCCAAATTTTGCTTCGCTTATTATTAAATGTTTTATTTGCTTATTGACACCAGAAGGCTGTTTTCATATTCATCTGCTGAAGGGGGAACATTTCTATCTGTCTACATACAAGCAGGTTTTAGTGACATCACAAAGTTTTTGGAGCCAATCATGGTCCAGTATGCAACTTAAATAAGGGTGATGTGGAAACATGAGAATGTGTATGTGAGTTTTTTTGATGACATACAGAATAAAGCAGCAGGGAACATAGCCGAGTAATGCAGTCTTAGCACTACAATTTGATGACAATGAGGAGAAGGCACCTTCATAGCAGCTGCAAGAGAGCAAGAAAAAAAAGAGTATAAAAGAGGAAGAGAAGGAAGGGACGATGAGAAGAAAGAACAGGGAAACAAGTGGGCTGGGAGGCAGTAAAGCCACAGTAACAAATCCACTAATTTAACTGTGTCACAACAACTAGGTCAGCACCTTCTACAGACTGTTTTCAAAGAAACACCTTTGTTCCAGCCTGGTTCCAAAACTCTACTTCTCTGTCCCTCTTTTTTTCACTCTGCCGATGGTAATTACCCCTCACACCAGGAATAATAAAGTAATAAAAAGCGTATTTTTTGCAGATTTTGCAGATCTGTCAGTTTAATGAGCAGACTAGCTCAATGCAACTAACATGAAGATCTCCCAGAATTTCCTTAAACATCCCATCATTTCAGCTTTTAGGGAAAACATAAAGTGACAAACGCCATTACGGTAAAATTAATCTTAAATTTATTTCAATTTGTCTTCAGATTTCTGTTGCTGTTTTTACTCTACTATACGTTTCCATTTAATCTGCCAAGTGAGTCTGTACAGCTGTAGAGTCTTTTGGTTATATTTTATAATCATTATCTTCATAAATGTTAAAGACGCAAGGTGCAATATGCAAAACAAGAACATAACTTTATCTGTATGTGACTGTCTCTAGGGCAGAAAGCTGTGTAATTGTTTATTTAGTGTGAATAAGCTGGCCTCTCGTGCTTCTTTAACCTCGTAGTTTAAATTGTCCGAATGTTGCTGATGTGAGCTCGCTGATTTAATTACAGGCAAATACGAGCCTTGATGAGCAATGAAAGGTTGCCTGGCTACTGGTGTACGGTGTGGCTTTCAAGGACACAATTGCATTTTGAATTCTGAGTTAAAAGAGAGGAAGCAGGATTCATAATAAAAGCTAAAGGGGCTCTGAGAGCAGATAAGAGAGATGGTCCTTCTCTCTCTCTCTCCTCATCTGTAAATCAACCATTTTAATCTTTGGAAAAGAAGGTTACATATTCTCAGTTGTCACCATTCACGATGACAGATTTGTTGTGTTTTCTGATAAAAATATATTGTGGTGGCAATAAACATGGAGGACTGTGTGTACGGTGGTCTGTTGGTGTATGCAGAGTTGAAGTGGTGAGGTGTGTTTAGCTGCCACCTGCTGGTGTGTCACAGCCTTGTCTCATGTTTTAATATACAACATTGACAGAAGATTGTGATGTGCCTTACATCAGATCTTCTTATAATTTATTATATTTAATAAACATATTAATTTTCCTTATTTTCTTTTGTTTTGTGTATTTTCACGTGTTTATTGGCTTCAGTGTGAGGCCTCTGCCTGTTTGTGGTAAATTGTAAAGCCTGGCCTGGACCTCAGCTTATTAAGTCACAAAACATCTTTGGTATTTTTTTCTACAACTACTGTAATACTGATCTGTTTTTAAAAAATATGATTAATATTCTATACTAAGGCCTAAACAAGGCTGGATTACCAAATGGGCAATGCGGGAAAATGCAACCCCAGAAATCCAGGAGCCCCAAAAACTTCAGTTTAAGTAGGTCAATGGTTTGTGACATACAGTGGGTAAATTTGATTAATTGCAGTTTTGTTTGAGATTATACAAGATTATACAATATCAACTAAAATGTAGTTTTAAGAGCTTTAGTATTTTATTTGATAATGTAATCACATTCTGCACATTCCTACATAAATGTATTTAATCAAAATACCTCAAATTAATTGACATTCAGCCTACCTGGCAACAGGTAGTGTTCCAACACAGATGTGCTGGCTGGTTTCTGGGGCTGTAGGCAAAATTTTAGTTGATAATTGTAGCCTGCTGTGTGCTCTGTACTCGGTGAGTTCTTAAGAATGGGGGTTCAGCTCTGTGCCCACAGCTCATATTTTGCCCCCAGGCGTGCTAGTTGATTCAAATCCATGTTCTTATGTTCCTTTGACTGGATAAAATCACACAAACGAAATGTACATACATGTATACGTATGTTATGGTTAAACTGCAGCTTCAAAAAAGTATAAAAATAACACAGAAACAACATTGTTTATGTGGAAACCAGTTGTGATTTTTTTTAAATCCCAGCGTCATCGTAGAGATTTAACATGTTCTGTCTCTCTCATCATAGCGGTGTCGAACCTGGATATAGAGAGCAAGCTGTCGCTTCACTATCAGGCTCCATGGCACCAGCAACACAACGTGTTTCATCCTTGTACCCGGCCACCATGTCTGGAGGAGCTGCACAGAAATGCTCAGCTCAGTCTCAGAGCCCTGCACCGAGGTGAGAGAGGCTGATCCAGCCTGCACAGTTGCATTATGTTGTGTACAAATGACGTGGATTGTGAGTTTTCATTTGTGTGTTTGGGTTTCACAGACGAACAACAACGCCACCGCTCCACGAGTCGGGAGAGAAACAGAGTGACCATCTCTATCTCAGTGGCGCCCCCCATGCCCACCTTTCCCTCACCACACTCCATCCGCCGGCAACAGAGGAGTCGCCTGGCACGAGCGGTGAGGAAGACGCACTGTGCACATGTGAAAATACAATATATCTCACAATCAACCAATCAGGAGGCGCCTATCCAGAAATGGCTTACTTTAAATGTCAGAAACCAAGACTATATTATATGATTGTATTCCTTATTAAGCAGTTCACACTTATAGGCCAATAAATTCTGGGCTTATGTGACGAGCGTTGCCTTGAACATGTAGAGTGAGGTATGGGATAGTGAGGAAGACATTAAAGACACTCAGTAGAACATCAAGGAAACACATTTTCCATTTTATTTATTCATATTTTTTTAATTTCATATTTTTTGTGCCTGTGGACACCTTTGGTTCTTATTAAATATGTGTTACAATAAACTGACACAATATCTCATTCTGATGTTGCCATGCAGCAAGAGAGAGCAGAGAGGGAGCGAGAGTTAGACTATCAACCCAGGAAGGTAAAACAGAAATTTGTCTGTGTGTTCATGTCCGTTAATGTCTAAAATGTAGACACCTGCTGTAAGATTTGTGTTGTATCCACCTGTGTGTACAGTAACTGCTGTGAGTCTGGGATTTCATGTAACACTGCACTACAGTACTACATTAGATTCCAGTACAACCATTTTTTCCCTATATTATTGTGTGGCTTATATCGGTATACATTATAGGTATGTTCTGTTTAGAATTTGTGTATTTTTTAGCACACTAACTTAATCTTCAATTCTTTCTTTCTGAATCTCTTGAAGGAGAGGACCGTGAGAGAAACAGAGATCCAGACCATACAGAGAAAAGTAAGAAAATTCACTGACACATGGTCAGAAGAATGAGGAAATCATCTCTAATTTCATAGGTGAAAGACTTCACCAATTTTACCTGTGTTTGCACACTCAGCAATAATTGTGTCTGTTTTCCTGCTGCCACAGGAGAGGCCAGGGAGAGAAGCAGATATTCAGACGATCCAAAGAAAGGTAAGACAGATGTATAGAACTATCAACTATACCAGACTTCTACTGCCATGAATTTTAACTCAGGTTTACCTTCATGTAGTTAGAGGAATGCAGAGTAAATGAGGGCAAGATTTTAACAAAAGTATGGTTCTAATATTTGAGGTGACAGGACCGTGTGATTTTTACCATAGTGGAGATTTTTAAGACTGTTAGAGAGCGGAAACTAGAAAAACGAAACAATACATTGTCCGTCTCATTCATCTTTCACCTTTTGACTTTCCTTTAATCTTTTTATTTAAAATTATTTAATCTTTTGTATTACTCATGTCATGTCATCTGTTCTTTTGTTTTTCTTTTGTTGTATTTTGTGTTCATAGTTTGAGTGCTTTTACTCACTTCACCCTATTGAAGGTTGCATCTTCATTCCATGGAGTAGAAAGGTATCAAGCATTTGTGCTGTTTATCCTCTGATCACATTCATTGTTCAGTAATTCATTTTGAATTTACTTCCTGATAGCTTCACTTTGCACTACCTTTGGTACTGTATTTGCTATTACATAAACTGATGATAGAGAAATGGTAAAATAGTGGCTGTTGCATGCTAAACCTAACCACTGTAAATAATTCCTTTTAGTCTGTCCAACAAAATAACTTATGTATTAATACTGCAGGACTGTATCAGCACCCACCATGTAGATAATGTTGTTGCTGTCTGTCTGTTTCTTCCAGGCTACCTCGACAGGGGAAGGCGAAGGTGGTGAGGTCCTGGGAGGCCACAGAGCCAAGGCCTCAGCCCCCAATGCCCCCTCGACCCAGGATAAACAGACGAACTGGTCCAAGGAAAACCTCCCACCATCAGATCAGAAGGCAACTGCCGATTCTCACGCCATCTCCTCCTGCATCATCCCCATCAACGTCACAGGTGAGATAAAAAAAGAAAAAAAGGAAAATTGAGAAAGAGCAAGGTTGTCCCTAGTGGGGATCAAACCAGGACCTTCTTATTGTGAGGCAACAGTGCAACATAAGACCAAACAGCAACTGTTCCTAAATCAGGAATCAAACCCAGACTGCCTGCATGAAAACCAGGAATCTTAACCACTAGACAATATGGGAATGAGCAGCAAGATGATTAGATTATTAGAAATAAACAACATAGAAAGCACTGTTAACCTCTACTGTATTAAATAGTCTATATACTGTATATATTATATATTACACTTTAGCTTTGCATATGGCTTATGGCTTCTGTGTTGTTATTGCAGGAGTTGGGTTTGACAGGGAAGCAAGTGCTCGTTGCTCTCTGGTCCATTCTCAGTCAGTTCTTCAGAGGAGAAGGAAGCTGAGGAGGAGGAAGACTATCACAGGAATACCCAAAAGAGTACAACATGACATGGGTATGTTATAGAGCACACCTGCTCAATGGTGGGAAATTTAGGGTTACTGTATGGGTCTTAATTTTGTAGGTTTGGCAAATTGCTATTGGTTTTATCAATATTTCACCGATTTAATTGCTGAGATCTGGGGATGAGAAGACCTTGCTAATACAGCTAAATGAGCAGCAACAATCACATGCAAACAAAAATACTAGGCAGTCCATTAAAACTGTTACCCAAACTGTACTAGCTACTTGTGAGCTACCTCCTGGTTCAACTTTGACCTATTTACCTGTAGTTTCGCATGCATGCAGTTGTATAATGCAAGTGTACATTTCAAATGCTATCACCTTTGTCTTTGCATCCAAATAATATGGTTTTAGTAAAATGGCTTAGCTGTGGATTTGCTTACAATCTGATCATAAATCAAGGAGGTCCCGATTCCCAGAATTAAAGCTATTGTGTAAAATGTTACAATTACCTGTAGGACTAAAGGCCAAAACTACAAAAATAAGATTATGTCATAAAAAAACCCCACAGAATTTTCCTTTAAGCCTTCATGTTTTGTGGTTCACCTTCCAGGACCATGTTTTGTCTTGTATCCTCTGAAGAAAAGGTTTGTACATGATATTTCAGACACTCAACATGCTTTGTCTCTTTGCATTCAGACTCAGATGAATCACCCGTAGCAAGAGAGCGCACAGTGATCGTCCATGCCAACCCGCACCAACTCTCTCTCTGTCAGGAAGACCTCTCAATCAGTGGTCGCCTCCATCACACTCGTGACTCTGGCTGCCAGACAGATGATTTCCTTATAGCATGTACGTTTCTGAGAATGGACAAGTATTTGGTTCTTGACTGCAGTTCCTTTTAGTCTGTCAGGCTCCCATACTTGTGCTACGGCATGGGGACAAGGAGTTTGCTTAAAGTTATAATCTCGAAGATTTAAATTTAAATAAATGTCTGTTAAGTCACTTTCAATCGCCGAATGAGGTAACACAATGGTGACTGAGCCTATGGCTCACTGATGAAAGCCCTTGCATTTGCAGTATTACGACCCGGGTGTTGGTGGCGACTTTCCCTGAAAAATCACAAGCGGCGCACAGTTAGGCTTTTAACAAGGCTTTTAACGCAACAGACTCGCTCTTCAACTCACTTGTGTGTGAAGCGGCGCACTGTTCCGGTCTGTGCTAGCGTTGAGAGTAAGCGGTTACTATGGCCGAACAAAGAAAATGTTGATGACTACAGATGATGAAACTTGGGATGTGAGGTCCAAAAACGCACCTGCAATTACGATTATCGCCATAGGTGCTGCGAAAGACAACAAAATGAAAATCTTCGAGATTATAACTTCAAGTCATTCCTGCTATAAATTAAATTTCAAAACGTTTGACTTGGCACACACTGAGTTATTGCTGTGATGATTTGTAGGATAATGTTTGGATCTACTCCTTCTCAGATAGCTGCCATTGCTAAGTTTGAACATCTGAAGGCTGCCAATAATATCAAACCAGTATACTTTCATCTTCAAACTAGATCCATCAAACTGGAATTCAAATTCTTTATTTATAGTAACTTGGTATAGTCCATATGGTCGGCATCCATGTGAATTAAGAAATGTCTTCCTCTGTTCCCCCCCTCTCTCTTCTGTCTTTCCTTGTTCAGGTACAGCTGCTCCCTCCAGAAGGCGCATCAGAGCTCAACGTGGCCATCAGGGAATCCCTGCCTCTCTGTCCCATTCAACAGGCAACATTTCTTCCCTGGGTGACCAGTCAGACTCCACATACACCAGTGCTACAGCCCACGGTGGACGCTTGCGCTCTCGTAGCCTACCACGAGAGGGTGGACGTCTGATGGACAGTGACGAGGATGATGATGACAATTATGATGATGATGATGAAGACGAGGAGTTGTCACCATACGAAGCAGAGGACTTTATTCCACCTGGCCCTAGTCCAAGAATGAAGATGATGATGATGAAGGATGAAGAAGAGAGCACAGATGACCAGGCAGCTCCTGAGCCACTGCAACTTGGAAGCCTAAAAAGGTTGCAGCGATCTGGGGAAAGAGACAGAGGGGGTGGAGGAGGAGGAAGCCCAGAACATAGCTGGATGGAGAGGGGCCGTTCTCGCTTGCCCCGCAAGGCTGACATGGGCAGCTGTGAGATCTCATCTAGTTCAGATACTTTCAGCAGCCCTATTCACTCTGTGTCTACAACAGGAGTCCTAGGCAGCCATGTGGACCACAAGGAGGACCACCAGTCGTCGAGCGGGAATTGGAGTGGTTCCAGTTCCACCTGCCCCTCTCAGACATCTGAAACTATCCCCCCACCCTCTTCTCCACCACTGACAGGCTCTTCCCATTGCGACTCAGAGCTATCACTCAACACTGTGCCCAATGCCATTGATGAGGGATTCTCCCTAGATCCCTCATACCACTCTGACCTCAGACCCCAGGGCCAGGGCCACAGGTCAAGCTCGTTCACATCCTCAGCCACAGACCAGCTGGACGATGCAGGGGTCAGTACAGCCAGTGAGGGGGAGTGGACATACCCTCCAGACCAAGACCAGACTGATCCAGACCATGACCCTGACCGGGCCCAAAACCTGAGCCAGAGCCATGTGTTAACCCAGGAGTACAGCTCTAAACAAGGTCTAGAAGACCAAACCTGTTTCAGTGACAACAAGACCAGCAACACTGAAAAAGAGCTTGGCTCTCATTACTCATCTGATACAGAGGGTTTCTACTCCTCTGCTGTGCATTTTGGGGAGTGTAATCAGAGTTACAGAGGATACATGTATAACTATGCAGACCCAGGGCCTGACTGCGGCCAGTCCAACACTGTGGCAGCACCACTATCCCGTGGAGTTTACCCCCAGCCCTCAGCTGACTTCAGAGCAGGCACTATGACCCTGGGGAGGACCTTTCGTCCACTGAGGAAACCAAAAGTCAAACCTCCACCACCCAAACGGACCTCCTCACTGAAGGATACCAGTAGTAGTGTTGATGTTGGAACGGACACACAGGCAGATCAGGATCAACCAAAGACGGTTAGTGAACAAGAGCTTACCTTGTCTTCCACAGATATGAAGCTGGAACTGGAGCTAGAGCTTGGAGGTGCTCCAGAACCATTACAGACATCCTGTCTAGTGGCAGAGCCTTTGGGAACTTGGGGAATGGGACTGGGTGAAACCGTGGACATAGTGGAGCCCATGTCCTTCAGCTCCGCAGATACACACTCATTTAAGGATGAAGGTGCTGTGCAATCTGACTATGCAGACCTGTGGCTTCACAACACTGAGCTGAAGTCCAACAATGGTGAGTACACATCCATGTCCAACTCAAGCACAGCCACAGGCACTACTGTCATGGAGTGTATCAAGTCACCAGACAGCTCTTCCTCCTCCACAGAAACCCAACCCCAGGCCCTTGCCCAGGCTTCAGAGACCAGAGCAACTAGTCCACCTCTCCCACCTGGAGACTTCAAACTTGGGTCACCTGAGAAACTAGCTGGCCTTGCCTCACCATCAAGCGGCTATTCCAGCCAATCAGAGACTCCAACGTCAACCTTGCCCTCATCTTCGGCAGCATTCTTCCCAGGACCTCTGTCTCCCTCAACTGGCAAGAGAAAGCCCAAAGTGCCCGAGAGGAAGTCTTCTCTCTCTTCCCTGCAGCACTTCCCCAGAGATGGAGCTTCCATTTCCTCTGGCTATAAGAGAGACCCAGACTTCCCACCTCCACCTTCTCAACTTGATCTCAATGTCCTTCATGGTGGTTATGTTAGACACACACTATCCCACCGGACGCACCACATGCACACACTCCACCACAGCAAACACAGAGTTGCAAATGTTTTAGCCACTGGAACAAAGTTGTTGGTTCCTGAGGCATCAAATACCAACCCACCACCAAGTGCTGCTCCAATAATTCCCAGCTCCAATCTATTGGTGATAACTCCATCTGCTCTTCGTTCAGTGCAGCTCCATTCTATCAGCCAATCTACAGATAGTGCTAACACTACAGACCAGGAAACAGCAAGTGGAGCAGAGACTGCTACAAGACCCAAATGTCCTCCAAGTGGTTCTACTCTGGCTCCACCACCTATTAACACTAGGCCTCTCCCTCCTCGCAGACCACCTCCCAGACCCCCAGCTCATGACCACACTTCTTCCCCTGAACACTTGCAACCACCTCCCCCTGGCCGCCACCCTGATGGGCCTCCATCCTATGAAAGCCTGCTACTCAGACAGGACCGCTATGGACCTGGAACCTTCTGGGCTATGACGGCCTTCAGAACCAGATTGGACCCATCATCAGAACTCTCCGAGGACAGTTCACCCTTGCATCGACCTGTGCCACGTGCTCCCCACCCTTCGCCTGTGGATCTACACACGCATATCCACTCGCACACAGAGTTCAGAGGTCTCACGCACTCAGCTCATGCACACCCTGAGTTTAGGGTTTTAGGGGAGCGCTCATTTTCCCAGGATGATGATGATGATGAAGATGAGGAGGAGGAAGAGGAAGAGCAGGTGAAAGAGCCGCCAAGGGCTGCATGTTCCAGAGGAGGCATGCGATCGGACCACCCCCCACCCCCAGCGTATGAGTTTGCTGGGGGATCCCACTTAGACTCAGGGCCCTGGGCTAGTCCAGTCAAAGTGCCTGGTACCACAATGGAGACATCGCATCCTTACCTAATCAGCGATGCAAGGAAAGGAGGACAAGAAGAGCAGGAAGAAGAGGAGGAAGTGACATCAGGTGCTACCAGAAGTGCCCATCATCAGCAGCCACAGGAGAGCAAAGATGACTCCACCACTCCTGACACTGAGGATTACTTCAGTAAAGGTAAGCTTTTAAACTAAATTCGACTGGCAGAAGTAGTACCCTTTTGTAAAGATTACAGAAAACAACACAGAAACATGCTGCTATTCCTTTATGTGAAAAAAGAACCAACAGCTGCTACAACAGCTGGTTAATCATGTAGCAACCTTTCATCATAAACAGAAAGGATTTAAGGATGGTTATTTCACAGATTGTATACTAAATGATCAGACAACCAGATGACATGTGATAGGGATGTTGTGTGCTGCAGATTCCACGCCCAGTGATAATTCACTCTCCCCTCTGACGGATGACACCAAAGTGGATGATGACATTATTATCACATCACCCAACAAGACCCGTACAACCGAGGACCTGTTTGCCATGATACACAGGTGCTGTAAATTTTGCATTGGTGGTCAACCTGTTTGGCTCTCTATCTACAGTGTCTATGTACTGCATACTGGACATCTATTTGTCAGATTTTAGTGGTGATCCAAGTACGTAGAAGTCTTTTTTGTGTTTTTGCTATTTTGTCTATCCCTGTATCTATTCATCAATTGTCTAAATCTTAATTTGAACTATATTGTGATTTCCCCTTTCAGATCCAAGAGAAAGGTCCTTGGCCGTAAAGATTCAGGAGACTTAAACGCAAAGTCTCGTCTCTGCCCTACAGCACCAGCGGCTCCTGTCTCCACCGTCATTATCCCGCCAGCCCCTCCTCTTAACATCCCAGCCCCCTTAGCCACTGCTGCTGGGTCACAACGAGCCCCTGTGCCAATCTACCGCAGCGCCAAGAAATCCAGCACATCCAACGAGGAGTTTAAACTCCTGTTGCTGAAGAAAGGTAGCAGGTCTGATTCCAGCTATCGCATGTCAGCTACAGAGATTCTGAAGAGCCCTATTACCCCTAAAACCCCAGGAGAGTCACTTCAGGAAGGGCCCATTAGACAGGCTGAGGAGCCACCCTCTACACTCCAAGAGCCCCCCATTTCTGGCCTGGACCCAATCCAGATACCAGGCCTTTTTCCCAGGGCCAACTCCGAGAGTTTCACCCCCAAAACCCTGCCTATGTCAGCTGCATCTCGACAGGGACGTTCTCGGATCCCCCCTGTAGCCAACAGCAGTCGCTACAGTACACGCAGCCGCCTCTACACAGCCCCCATGCAAGCCATTTCCGAAGGGGAGACAGAGAACTCAGATGGGAGCCCCCACGATGATAGATCATCCTAAAACCACCTAATGAGAGATGTCCTCTATTCTGTGCCCTACATTTGAAATGGCCCCTTATACTTTTCTAATCTTAGGTGTGTCATCAAGGCTAATATTGTAATTCTTCTTCTGACACACAAAATCTGACTGTTGCTAAAATGCGCCCAGTTTTGGATCTACTATTCTATTTAAGGGTGTCAGACAGAGTGTTGTGAGATGCTGAATCATAAAGGGATGATTATGAAAACTTTGAGGATATACCTAAATACTGTATTATCAAAAGAATAGCTCTCTCATAGTTAAAAGAGCAAGACTTAAAACCTATTTTGATTGAACTGTCTTTTTTAAAAAGAAAAATTTAAAAACAGTCCAAAATGTTTGGTAAATTATGATAAGAAAAGAAATTTTGTGGAGTATGGACAACGTGCGTGTGCATGAACAAGCACATGCAATATCCACTGATATTTCTACTTCTTGTGTTTTGAATGGTGTGGGTGTGTGTGTGTCACTGAGGAACTGCTTTCTTATTAAAATTAAAAATTCTTATGAAATTTATTATTCTTTCAACTTTTGGTGCCCAAAGCATTGGCCAGACTTCCCAGAGTCCATACTCAATATTCCTGCCAACAAGCAAGGGTTGTTTCATTGTGGAAGTTACTAACAACACAGCACCAACTTATCTATTATATTTCCATCTGCAGACCTGGCATAGAAAGTATATCACACAGAGCCAATCATATATTTCTTCACATTAATTATATCCAAAAAGATAACATGATGCATGTATTTTTGTAAAACTGCGCCTCAGAACATGATGATAAAGTTTCACCATGTTGCATGACCCTATATGGAAACATCCCCTGGATCCTGGTTTCTGTCGCCATTTTTGTGGTTCCTTTGTATTATAAGAATAATTAATCTTTCACTGTGAAAGGTTTTAGTGACATTTGTACCACATTGCCAGTGATCTAAATTGATTTGTCATGGATTTGAGTGTCTAACAAGAAGGAGCAAGGGCTTGCGCCTAGATGGGGCCAATTTGTCAAAGACACAGGCTAATTTTGGACAATCGCACAGTGGCCTTTCTCTACTAGAGGTGGTTGTAAGCAGGGCATTTATAAGTCACTGCACATACATGGACCTGCGCCATGTTCCACCAGAATTCAATCACATACTCATTTAAACCCAACCTTGAAATCTAGTATGTTTAGACTGATTAAAGCTTTTCCAGCTGCTGGCCAGTCATGCTGTGCTGACTTGAAGTGGAAATGGTGCATTTCAAAGCAGTTTTAAAGATACCATTGAGTGCAGACGGTGAAAATGCTTTAGGAGGGTCCTCAATCGGTTTGACTAGAGGTTAATTTGGAACATGTTTCCAAGAAGCAACCTCGTTTTTGCACTTCATTATTCTTCAAGAATATTCCTTGAAAAGAAAATATATCTTATAATGAAATTGCATATGTATATTTGTACTGAATATAAAAAGTCATATCTATATAAAACAACAAGCAGAAATTTTATAGGGAATCAACCTGAGTGTAGCAAAGAAGAACAGGTCTCACTGACAACATTACACATGAATCTTAACAATGTACACTGTTCTCCTCTCCTTGTTGCCTCTCCTTCATTTGCACTGACCCAGTAGCATTAGACAGGTGAAAGCTCAACCCAGTGGCTGGTGTACGCCATTTTGTCTTACCCTCCAAACTCCATATCACAAAATCTGAAAGAGAGGAGACAAGAGGAGGGAAGGACTACATACCACCAATACTTAAACGTCAGCAATGCATCCCTTGCATTGCTGCAGCCTTTTCTATCCAACACCGGGGTTAGAGTATGCCGTGAATCTTTCTCATCCTTCCAATAAATGTTACGCATGTAGAGTATCCAGTGTGTGACGGAAGCAAACTATCATCAGTGGAACGTTTGAACTCTCACCTGCCTACCACAGCAAACACAACACATATACTTCTTACATTCAGAGACCGTACTTCAGTAGAAACCATTCACTGTATTCTGTGAATACCTCAGCAAGCATATTACTGTTTTATTGTAAATGCTATAGATAGATAGATAGCTAGCTAGCTAGATAGATAGATAGATAGATAGATAGATAGATAACAAACCACAACTGTTTGATACTCAGCGAATCTGAATTGCAGAACTGACACTGTGTAAGATGGAGAGAGTAAAAAGCTGTGAAATGATTACTAGAATTTTACATTCATCAGACCCATATTGCTGAAGCGCACTTGTTCCTGTTCATTGTTTTATTTGTTGTGTTTTCTATCGCATGCAATAAGTAAAGAAAAAAAGAAGAAGAAAAGAAAAGGATACCACCATATCATTATTTTTATCTGAGGGATGTCTCCATACCACGAGAAAAGATTTTGTATTTTCCGTTCAAAATGTCAAGTTCAATAGTGTGTTCTATAGATGTACAAACTGTCTGGCTAATTCTGTTCTGTATAGTCGTGATCACAAACAGGGGTTTATCTTGTACTGTATATCTACTCACTGGACAATCATACGTATAAGAGACTGTAAAGAAAATGATATAGAATCTGTTGGGATGGAGAATCTGAACACTCTTGGTGCTGGGTCCTAGTCTTGCTGGAGCTGTGGAAGTTGGGAGTGAGAGAAATATTTTCCAGGAGAAACTGCTGATTCAGTTTAAAGTGCATATCTGGACAAGCCACTTGGGATAAAATCTACTTATTAAAAAAAAACATAGAAATGGAAGAAAATATCCATTCATAGACCCAAAAACAACTTTGATCTGATCAGAAAGTCATTGTCTTTACTTTTGACCCATAGCCGACTTTTTTGATTGCCACAAAACATTATTATGGAATAATTAAAACATACGAATCTGTATGGGTGATACAGTATTACATGAAAAATGCAATGTGACTCTGTGAAATGCGTTTAAAAACAAAAATACTCAAAGTATTTGACAATTTGTTTATTGTGATTTTTCCGTACTGTACCTGGCATTGATGGTATAAAGGTATTTTAAGACTGTTTCCTTTATTTGTAAAAGCAGTGGACAGATGATTGACTGACACAATTTGATTAGAGAGACAAACTGTGAGGTTGCCATGCAGACTCTAGTTTAGCCCTCTCAAACCTCAGTCCTCAATAGCTTGGGAAAAGAACAAAAAAAAGAATCTATAACTTTTATAGATTCTTTGTCCCAACCTGTTTTCAAATGTCTGCACGCAATTTTACCCTAAAGGGAAGTGTGACAACCACTGGATAATTTTTTCTCAAAAGTGTACAGTATGGAATAACACAGAACTGAAAACATACAGACGTTGAAGACACAGTGTAATTATCTATTTAAAAGAGGCTCCGTGTTTAAAACTAGCTAGGACTTAACAGATTTGAATCACTTTTGTATTTTTGTATAAACCTGTAAATACGTTTTTAAAGAAAAAAAATGTTTCAAATTCTTTCTTTTGTAAAATAAACCAATAAAATAATAAAAACAAAAAAGTTTTTTTTTTTCAAAGTTTACATGATTATTTCCAAGCCTTTGTATATTTTGGAGCTGTGCAACACCTTCAGTCTTGTATTTATTTTTTGGGGGGCTACAACATTGTGAAAATTCCATTATTCTATATCTAATTCATTTTAACAGCTCATCAGGCTGCTTAGTAACTGTGCATAGAAAAAAAAGCCAATAAATGTGATTGCGTTGAAACGGAAGGCCTTTTGTGTGACACTTCATTTCCTCCCCATCAGAACCAGGTGCACTGAGTCAATCTCTCCACTAGATGGCAGTGTTTTAATGTTGTCTAGTTTCAGTCTCAACTTCAGTATTTCTCCTTGAACTGAAGCTACTGGTCAGATTCTGTCTCCAAAGGATCCACCACTTCACAAATCCAAGATTCATTTTGATTAAATTGACGAATACAGTCAACAGAAAAACACTGCAGTCACAAAAAAAATGGGATTGTCTCATAATTATTGCTTCTAAACAAGACAGTCAGACTAAATGAGGAGCTGAGACTGGACTTAACTGGTCTGAGACTTAACCAGTGGTGAAAGAAGTACTCAGATCTTACTTAAGTAAAAGTACACAAGTGTTAGCATCAAAATATACTTAAAGTAAAAGTACTCATTATGTAGAATGGCCCATTTCAGAATAATATATATATTATATGACTGGAGAATAATTAGTGATTAATTAATGTGTAAGCATCACTAATGTTGCAGCTAGTAAAGGTACAGCTAATTTAAACTAATATATATACTGCTGAGTTAATCCATAATAATCCATTATAATTTATTAGTTGATTTATATTTTGTATGAATAATCTGAATCTCCAAAGTAACTAGTTACTAATGTTGTCAAATAAATGAAGTGAAGTAAAAAGTACAATATTTGCCTCTGAAATGTAGTGGACTAAAAGTATGAAGTAGCATAAAATGGAAATACCCAAGTAAAGTACAAGTACCTCAAAATTGTACTTAAGTACAGTAGTTGAGTAAATGTATTTAGTTACTTTCCACCACTGGACTTGACTCTCTAAAAACTTATAATGACCGGAAAGCAAAGACATCCTATTCTCAAGTTTTGACCTGGTAAAATCTTTAAATAATTAGCAACATTTGGCAGGCTTTGAATAACCACACGTTAAATATTTAATTACTATGGCTATGCATTAAATTGACTTGGTCTCAGTCTCCACGGTGTGAAAAAAAACCTCCATTAACACAGTTTTGAAAGGGAAACGTTCAAATGCCAATTCATTTGAATGGTAGTTGGAGACCATTGCAATTGACTTGCATTCTGCAAAGACTTGTGACTTGAACTTGCCCTTAGGGTCTCGAGAGCTGACTTGAGACTTGCTTTGTTGAGACTTCAGACTCGACTTAAAAACAGTAGGTTTGACAAACAAAAATCTTAACTCATGGTCCACTTAGTAGCTTTTTCCAGGGCTTTCAACTGCATCTTGCAGTCTTCCTTTGGTTACTGAAGTTTCATACTTTGATTATGTGACAACTGAGCAATGCTGACAATTGAGCAAACCCCACCCTCCAAGGAAGACTGGCAGAAAGGCAGTTGAAAGCTCCAGAGGAAGCTAGTAAGTGGACCTTGAGTTAAGACAATTATTATATACTGGGTTTTTTGGGTTGTTTTTTTTTAAATTCCGGTTAAAATAATGAAATTAAAAACAGATCTTCTTGCTCCTAAATCTCATGATACCCAGCAGGTGTTCTCCAGGGCTGTTAGGCGAGCTGTCTCCTAGCAACACGAGTCACCAGTAGACTGACTAGTTAACATCGATATAACTAACTAGTGTCCATGTTTAAGGGGTTGCTGTATGTTAGACTTACTTAACACTTGTTGATGAGGACCGACGTCTCTGAAACTGCTCACCGCTTTCCGTTTGTTTACGTGAACACAGCTAGCTTAACGTAACGCTAGCCATTAGCTTCTCTCGTTAAGTTAGCTAAAACTCCAGGTGCCCCTTCTTAACCAACTCGACTGTTACATCAACTAATGACAGAAGTTCCTACAATAGTCAGTGGGTTGTCATCTCGAATTTATGAGATAATGTCATCAAAATTATACAATATCAGCAGTGGTGGAAAGTAACTTAGTACATTTACTCAACTACTGTACTTACATACAATTTTGTGGTACTTGTACTTTACTTGAGTGTTTCCATTTTCTGCTACTTTATACTTTTACTCCTCTACATTTAAGAGGCAAATTGCACATTTGCAGATTCAGATTAATTATACAACATATAATCAATAAATTATGATATATTATTATAGGTTAAGATAAGACTTAATTGATCCCCGGGGAGGAACTCACAAGCTACCCAGCAGTATATACAGTAATCAAAATTAGCCCCACCTTTACCAGCTGCAACATTAAAGTCATGTACACATTAATGTATCAATAATTATAATCTGATAATGTAAGATACATTATTCTGCATTATGAGTACTTTTACTTTTGGTAGTTTAAGTATATTTTGACGCTAATTCTTTTGTACTTTTACTTAAGTAAAAGATCAGAGTACTTCTTCCACCACTGAATACCAGTCATGTTTATGATCGCTCTGATTACGAGATTTTTATTTGTCTTTTTTTCTGAGTTTACACTTAATTTAACCCAGGCAGAACCAATACCATTTAAAAGCAAAAAGGTGAGAACATCTCACGTAAACATACCCATTCAGGATTTAGTCCACAAAGTCATTGTTACATATATTTCTGTCTTTTTCGTTAAAGCTCTTTCTTAGGGCTTATTTTAAGTAGAGCACCTA
>NTHP01000304.1:611888-621945 GCA_003416845.1 Oplegnathus fasciatus
TTTATCACATAAATAATTGTAAGCATGTGGTGGGGTAATAGAGCTTTCAACAGGGAGCAGTATGCTGTGATTGTAGCTTGCTTCACAAGCCGGAAACAACATATAGCATTCCTAAAGAATCTGCAGGAGGAGTCATAATTAGCCTGTTTATCCTGGTGAGCTATTTGAACTGGCTGATCTTTTGAACAATGATTCCTATTGGACTGTCACTTCCCTTAAATAAGACATCCATGATCCTTTGACCCCCAACCCCCATATCCTCCACACACACACACACACACACACACACACACACACACACACACCACCAAAACTAAAAGGACATTAAACTCTTCCAGTGCTTTTTTGCATTTCATATTAATTTCCTTTAACCCCTGTATGTTTCTTATATTTATTTTTTTCCTCTCCTTGTCCCCCAATTATGTTTTTGCTGCAGGAATCAATTCGACTGACTGTGGGCCGGGACCCTCTAAGGGGTCACAAGAAAAAACAGAGGGGTCGTGAGATGATCAACAGCAGAAAAATGCTTTCAAGCTAAAAATTCACTTACTTTTTCAGACTTTCTTCTAAACTTTTCTGATAAATTACTGCATACATTTTCCTATTCGGGCCTCTAAAAATAAAATAAGAAATAAAAACCCCTTTGGTCGATTTGATCATGACTCATAAACACATGCAACTAATGATGATGGGTTACAAGAAGACATTCCTTTGTTTTACGGCCCCCCAAGTGAAAAAGGTTGGGAACTTATGCTAGCAGCTACCATGGTGGCCTTGTGCTGGGGGTCTCAAACACTAAGATGATGTAAACAAATGTTTAATTGTGTGAATGCATATCAAACATATTTAACAAACATCTTTTGTTGAACTTACAGTAAAAAGTCGTATATATACACACATGAAATGCTGCGGAGCGATAGATGACAAGGCATAAAAAATATACATAGTTGGTTATTGTGCAGTCCCTCTATGTTGTAGTAATGAACACAAACTGCTAATGATGTAAAACATCTTCTAAGAAACAACTCCTACTAAAACCTGAGTTTCACATTAAAGCAAGACGGCTTCAAGTATCAACTTGTTACCACTACAGGAGAGCAACAGAGTGAAATGCAGCTACAACACACATGATTTGGTTTGAAAATGGTTCTGAAATGTTCAGAAAATTTGTATTTCTGCCATCGAAAAAACATAAATACTTTGAGACATGTGAATAATTACTCAGACACAACATCGTCCTGTAGGTAGTTATTTGATGGTGCACACAAAAACTATTTCAGGCAGAAAAAAATTTGATTACACTTACGCTTGATACAGGTTGATACACTTTGTTACAGTACAAAATGATATCAAAAAACAACCTTTTGGCTTGACTTTATACAAAACAGTTTCTCCATCATGTGCTCTCTCAGGAGCACGTTAACGTTCTGCACAGCACTCAAACTAGACAGTTCATGGCCTTGTCTTTATGTTAATGTCAACACTTACAGTATTCCAGTCATTGTATGTGTATATCTCGTGTGTTATATGTGTGTTTGTGACTGTCGAAGCATAGTACAATCATGTAGCCACGTCAGGGCTCAAGCTGAACGGTTCCAGCACACGAAACAGACACAAATAAAAGAGTCAGTAACTGAGTTTCTACATCTACAGCCTGCCCTGCAGAATCACAACCGATGAAAGGTTTTCTTCCAAAATAAAACATCCACCATTTAAATAAAAGCGGTGCCAAAGTTGATTTATGATCGTAGTCAAAAATACTGACGTGTTTGAGGACAGGAAACATTTATGTAATGATTGACTTCAGGGAACAACATGATTTCTCCCACATTTTGGAATGAAACCCTTCAACAATTCACGTAACTGGGGCACTCCTGTCGTTTAGTACCTGTTAGTAATGATGCTCATGACTTTATACATTCACTGGCTTGCATAACCTAAATTTGACAGTCTGTAACAGACGCAGTCATTCAGAAACTTTATTGCATTGTTAGAAATTATGCAGCGAGACGTTCACTGCCAGTACCTGAACTAACTTTCCCAATCTTGAGTGCAGAGCGCCATCCTGAAATTCTGACCAAAAAATACTTCAACATCCGGATATCTGAAGAGAAAACCTACAGCGTACGTGTGTGTCCAAAAGTGGAAATGTAGAGGTAAATCAAAAGATTGATAAATTAGTCCAGTTGTCCATAATAAGGCAAAAAAAGACACTAACATGAACAAAAAACATGCCTATGCTCAGATATCTGATACTAATTACACTTGTGCACATGATAAATTTATGTACTGTGTATCTGTTTTATTGTGAGTAAACTGTGGTCTCTAAATTAAAAAATAAATGTGTTCAGATCAGGGCCGTAGCCAGGATTTACTGTAGTACTGAGATCAAAAGTCCCCTGATCCACATCCCACCACCCTCAAAAAAGTTTGACCAGAAACCAAAAAGATCTCAAATGTTTTTAATTACGTCAATTTTATTTATTGAGTTAACTGCTAAATTATACTTTCTTATACTTTTATTTCCGCTGTTCCTTCTCTACACTGCCCAGAATAAAATTCTATTGATTTATTTCTTTGTTGTAGTAAAAGTAGTCACATGTAAAAAGCTTGATTCTAAAAAATACTGGAATCAGTTCATAAAATGACCACCATGTATAAGTTTTTATTTGTAAACTCCCATCAGGTTGCTAAAACTCCCAAATTGACCTCAGTGTCCTCAACGGTAGCTATGACCCTGGTTCAGGTGGATTTTCACTGCACTACCTCCCTGTAGAATAATACGTGTTTTTGTGAATGTGTTTGTTTTGCCAGTGAGAAAAGAGAGTGCCTTCATCCTCTATTGTTTGGTCTGTTTCAGCTTCTCAATGTGGTGACAGAGTTTGAGCGCCGGGCCCAGCTTCAGTCCCATGTACTTCATAATGACATCACTGCGCAGCAGCATCAGAGCTTTGCCATCGATCTCCTGTAGAGAGAGGAACACGCTGTCAGCAGGGGGGCACATTACAAACACTTCCTCTCAGAACAATTCGATCAAAATGACTTGATTAAGGCCTTGAACGGTGGAAATTCCAGGCTGATTTGCCTTGAGCTTGGAGACCAAAAGCTCAGGGAGAGATTATTTAACCAGGCGACTGCATGATACAGCACGGTGAGTAAAAACAAGCGTAGTCTTGCAGTCTGTTGACCTTTAGAAGACAGTTCATATAAACGAAATACTCACATGTTTCCTGAACAGTTCGACGTGCGGGCCGAGAGTTTGGGGATCAGCTTCTTGGACAAACCGTATGACATCATCGACTGACCAGGAAGAAGCGTCATTCCCTGAACCCTCCTTGTCCTGTTTCACATGGTCTGGGCCTGTTGTTGAGCTAGCTGCTGTAGAACATGGGGGGCAAGAGAAAGGAACACCAAATCAAACTGACACCTTTATCAAATATCATACCATCTACTGATGATTTTATTTATGAGTGTTACGGTCGGATGTTACAAAGGCCTTGGGTCAAAAATGTCTTTGAAATTTGTAAAGTTTAGGCCAAAGTAAAATGAATGGGGGAAAAAGGTAATTGAATGTCGAATGTCCAGTCATAATTATGCATAGTACTAGCTTTACACTCCAACACAAGACCAATGCTGTTTATTTATTTCCATGTCTTCTACATGGATCACCAGATGGAGAGGATGCTGCCTTTTTGCCTTGGACATGCAGCTTTAACCATTTTCTTTTAGCACAACATCCTGTGTGTAGCTGTCAATGGCATATTTAAGACCATTTTACAAAATTCTTGTTTTAAAAATCAGCTGAAAACAAGTCAGCCGGAGATGTTGTTTTCAACCAACTCATGGAGCTAACGTTAGCTTAATTAGCTAGAAAGCTACCACTGATAAAATCTGCCAAAGACAGTCATCATTTCGGCTCAAAATGAGAAGCTGCTTTTGTCTTCCCATGTCTGAAATCAAGGACCCGTTATTTATGTACTAAGAGTTTCGAACACTTGCCACCGTTATCATTAGAGGTGTTCAGTGCATGTACAAGCAATGTACAAATCTTTATCAACAAACTTTCAGAGTGAACTGACTACACCTAATCACCATTGTCACTGACAGAATCAGTAGCTTTTAGCAGTGGAGCTTCCATCACTGGTGACTCAGAGCGCTGTTGTCAACTTCACAGCACGTTACTTCCTCATTAAAAACCTATTAAAAGACCATCGACAGCCACAGAAACAATCATAATCTGATAATTCAGTCGTAAATAATAGGCTGCCATCTTATGTGCAGTGCTTGTATAGCCTAGTTTTGTACTGAACTGAACGTGACCGCTCAGACTGAACGTACTACTAAACTGAAGACAGTTTGAATCAGCGCTGAACGTCGGGTGATGCGTTCACTTACTGACGGTGATGTGACCGCTTAGCTTAGGAAAAAAGTCAACAAACTACATTGTCAGTGACTACGAATCTTTGAACTGAACTGAATGAAGTGATTCGATATGAGCGAAATGATTTGTGATTTCCAACTCTAGTTATCATTGTGAACTGTGCTGTGTGACAACAGGAATCTTGACAGGTATAGTAACAGTAACTACGGAGGCCGGGGCTTAGCCATCGGTCAATTGAAGGGTGATGGACGGGGGAAGATGTAAAATTTCTTATTTCATAGTTTAATAAAATTGCCCCTTAAAGGACTTGTCCCTAACAATTAGACCATTTTGCCCTGGTGACTGTGTGTATGTATTTTAACCCTACCCTCCACTCGTCTGTGTGCACACATCGGGCCAAGTTCGGTCGGGTTGGAGCTGACGCGTCGTAGCGGTGGTGGTGTGTGTGTCTGTCCAGGGTAATATGGCCGCTCCTTCTTTGTTGCTCTGTAGTCCGATGCGGTGTGAAGGGAGCGGGCGCTGGCAGCGGGATCCTTTGTGGAATCGTCTTTGGACAGGCCGTTCTCAGCGTGGGACAGTGGTTCTGTTTCAAGAAATTGCGCGAGAGATACTGTTAGGACGGTGTGAACACAAATAGAAAATGGAAAAATGCTGCACTGCATTGGACTATGCACACAGTCATAAAGTGACTGAATTATGTAGGAAGACTCAGGAGGAGATTTACTCAGAAGGAAATGTCTGAGTTTATGAATGATGGAGGTAAAAGGCTTCCCGTAAAAAGCACTTAGAGCACATAGCTCTTTAAGGTCGCACGATTCTCTAAACTTGTTATCTTATTATCAGAAAATGTTTACTCTGTTATCTGCATTTAGATCTAAATCTGCATCAAAGTACTTCAAGGCACCAGTTGAGAAAGTAGGGAAAAATCCTCAAACATTCCCAACTAGCTATGTTAAAAGAAACATAAAAAATTCCTGAATCAATCTAGATAAAAAATTTACCACTTTGTCCTTTCTACCACATTCTGACTTCGATATAAAAACTTCATGTTTTAATGGTTTTGCTTTTCAGATTTGATGAAAGAACATCAATATGCAAACGTACATTATAAAACAGGCTAGTGGAACAAAGGTGGGACTTCAGCTCTCTGTTGAAATGAGAAGATTGAGAAAACTATAATTCAGCAATTTAATATATATGATTCTGAAATGAGCCATTCTGCATAATGAGTACTTGAGTACATGTTGATGCTACTGCTTTTGTGCTTTTCCACCACTGCATAAGAATGCCCGCTCAAGAAAGAAAGAGGAAGTCTGCTGTCAGTAGAACACATGTGCCATGATGAGTCTTTTTTTGTTTGTGTAAATATACATATATTATATAGTCAGCTGTCAAGAGGTCTTTTGATTTGTTTAATGGTGTTATTGCTCATAGTAAGTGAGCCCACAGCTGAATCCCCTATCCTTTAATATTTCTGCTCTGAACCTCCTCCCGTGACAGTTACTCCGTCCACACATTTGCCCACCTGACTTGGTCCTGTTGTAGAAGCGTGTGTTGTTGGTGAAGGGGCTGAACGGCTGCGAGCTGAACAGACTGTCACTCTCCAGATGTTGGCACATGTTCTCCAGGAACCGCAGCACAGAAGACGTACTGGAGGCAGAGGGCAGCTTCACATAGCGGATGCCATGCTCTGACCGCANNGGGGGGGGGGCACACACAGCTATTAGTCTGTGTGCTGTATGTTCGCGCATGCACACACTATATGCATTCACAGCTAAAGAAAAGCAGCAGATGGTTTAGGGTTAGCACCCTCCCTTTATAAGCACAAACCCACATTTTTCACCCCATCCCACACTGCACAACACCCTCCAACCCAAGCCAAGCCTGCACAAATCCACAAATTAAAACCCCCCTCCTCGCCCAACCTCACCCATAGCCTTCCCAATCCGGCCCCCCAAGGGAGACCCAATCCCAGCATCCCAAACCAGGTTAGACGCACATGTCATTTCTGATTACAGACACAGCACTCACATCAGCTGCTGCCACAGGCACTGTCTTTTATTCCCCCTCTCTTCCTTCTCACACACACGCACACACACAATATCCATGACCCACGAGTGTGTGCTTAAACCAATTTCACCTGGCTGATTGCCTATCCAGGCTTTATGGCGTTAGGAATACATTAGAATTTATCTAGCACTGTTTTTCAAGAAGTGACTTTTAAAGGAATAGTTCAACATTTTGGGAAATACGCTTATTTGCTTGCTTGCCAAGAGTTAGAAGAGACAATTGACTCTTGTGTCTGTACAGCAAATATGAAGCTACTGCCAGCAGTTGGTTAGCTTAGCTTAGCATAAAGACTGGAAACAAGGGGAAACACCTACCAGCACCTCTAAACCTCAGTAATTAACATGTTATGTATATCTCATTTGTTAAATCTGTACAAAAACTGAAGTATAATTGACAATTCAGACTTGGCCTGGACCAGTTGCCAGGCAACCAGTGGAGACTTCAGGAAGTTACTGCTCTCAGCCGAGAAATAGTCTGGTACGTAGCCCACCATAATACGGCAAATTGTCATTTTTACACATATTTTTGTAAGGATTCAAGAAACAAGATGCTACTTGCTACTTTTATGTTTTATATAATTTCATACCGTATACATTTGGGGTCTGCGCTGTTACTCGGACAAAACAAGCAATTTGAAGACCTTCTTTCAGAGGGAATATCCTGTGGTATTCACTGCATTTACCTCTGATGACCTCTCCTCCTGTGTGGGACTGGCTCTGTAGGAACGACAGCAGCACAGAGGGCTGGTACGTACAGTCCACGCAGGCCTGAACAGCCTGCTGAAGCACTGTGTTGACTGGAGCTGGACCGAAGTGGTCTGGGAGCTGCTGCACTAGTTTTCGGTCAAGATGCGGGCCATAGTCCCCGTGCTTGTTCACATAGACACACACTGGAATGACACAAAGAACATCGGCAAAAATGAATCAAGCCAGAATTCACCACCACAGAGTCGCTGAAGCCGACCATGTATACATGAGTACACATTCAGGCATCAGTTGTATCTGTTATCCATTTTACCTGTGCAAACTACATTTGAGCCGTTGCTATGGTTGTTGTCTGCTGAGATGAGGCTGGAGCTCAGTCTGGTCTCTGGAGGTGGAGCTGTAACTGATGGCGCCCCCAGGGATTGCACCACCCGGGGCTTCCTCTGGAGCAAAAAACAAACAAACCCTCTCTCATTAACTCTCTGTAATCTACAAAGGCTGTTAGTTAATGATTTATCAAAGGTGTGTTTTAACTCTTTCACTGCTACACATGAACTGCACTGCAGCACGTGGAGCAGCTTCTGAAAGCAAAGCTGTTCTCCTCATTTATCGTGAATAAACATCCACCAAAACTCCCCCACCCCTCCAGTCCACCTCTGACCTCGTCTCCTCTATCAAAATCATTTCTGCCATAATACATAAAACAGAAAACGTCAGGGTCACTGGACCGCGGCATAACAGATTACAACTCTTGTGACATCTCACCTTGTTCCTGGGCTTGGGCCCTCTCTTCTTGTGTGGTCTGGGGGCCAGTTGAGCCTCAGCGCTTGTTCTGGCAGGGCTCTGTGATGCTCCATTTACTGCTGCTGCCGCCGCAGCCTCGGCCGCTGCCTTCAACAAAGCAATAGTCTGGGATTTGGGACGACGACCTCGGACACCCTTGCGCACAGGGAGGGGTGGCAAGGGGTTGGGCAGTCGGTATGAAGTCTGCATGGAGGAGGAGGAGTTGGAAGAGGAGCGACGTGTAGTGAGGGAGGCTGAGGTGGAAGAAACTGGAGCGAGGAGCGCACCAGGAAGGGTAACTTGTAAAAAATGGGATATGGGAGGGAGAAAGAGAGACAGACAGAAAGGAAAAAGTACAAAATATATTGTTATTCTTCTTGTTATCCACATGTTAGACTGCATTGCACTAAAGATCATCAGAGAGGATGATAATATGACATTCATTTGGACATTAAAAGTGGGATACATATTTTAAAGTAAATCTGCAGCACAAAATGTCATCTTGCAAGTACACGCACACAGAACAATTAGATTTTCCCTCTGTCCACACACAGAGGCTTCAAACAAAGACATGTGCGGAGAATCAACTTTGCTGTAGGCCCTTGAGATGATGCATGGTTTGCATTATTAGAAATGTTGCATTTCAACACTGCCTAAGGACAGTATTCATAGTGTTTGCCTACTATTTCCAAAAACGAAGAAGACATTCCAGAAGAAAAACAAAAGACAGAGGGGAAAAATGAATAACTGAGTGGTCCTGCAGAGGAGATTTCTTTTGATTTTTCAGAGTCCTCTGAGATTGGCAGGTCCTTTGTATTTAGCCCCTCCCTACGCTGAAATCAGAGTCAAAAGTCACAATCCTCCAGAGACCTGCCTGCTAGACGATTCCTCAAACCTTCTGCTTCCAGCAACGCAATGAAAATAGTGACTTAAACTCTTTGCCATATACAGCAGCAGATGGATTCTCGAGGCCGATTTCAAGTTCTGATCTGATAACAATATATCAGCTAATATTAAGTGTTTTAACATAAACATATTTTTTCCTTTGAATCCTTTGAATTTAGTAATTAAAAAGTTGTGACCATCATGTGCACTGATTGGGTTAAAAAAAAGCAATAATCACAAGTATAACTGTAAATTGTAATCCATAATGTTTACTGGAAAATTAATAAGAATACAATAAAATATATTTAAGTTCATAAGACTCAAAAATGCAACCTATAAAACTTAAAAAAAAACTGATAAACTATACTGAGCTATAATAAACATTAAATGAAGTAGTGTGTGGTTTGAGCAAGTCTGTATGATGAATGAATTTTTGATGGCCTGAAAGCTTGTTACCAAATCATCTTTATGTATTAATTTATCCCTTGGTTACTGGAACTCTTTTGTTTCTGTCTAAGCAATGCAAGCTACAGGAAAGCTTTTTTTAACCACTATTTATGTCACCACATAAGACTCATTCAAAAACGCCTTTTCAAAACATGGCTTTGGTATTGCACTACCATTTCTCATTACTCATCAGCTGACCCACACATGGATACCGATATGCTGGATTGCACATTGACAGATGTGTGTGTGACATTTTAAATCTAATTATTGGTGCCAATATTAGAAATACCATACTGGCCTTACACATTTACACATCTAGTGTATCTGAGTGTTTTAAGTGGGTGTTATGGTTGAGCCAAAGGCATTTTATTAGTCTGGGTTCAGGGGTGGGAGTTTTTGAGTTCCATGAAGGTCTTTATACTAATTGTCAGTGGCAGCAACATATATTTTTGCATGAAAATTGTCAACTTTTAAAACTTCTCAAGGTGGATGAATAGGTTTTGTAGGCACTGTACCTGTGATAATCTACAATCAGCCAATAATATCAGCCTGGTTGGTTTATCAGTCAGACTATACAGTACAAGGGTGTTAAAATCCATAAAAATAAATGTCTTAGGGGTTTGGTTTTGGGACACTGATCGTGTAATCATTATGTCCCAGGTTCAAGTCTTGCTGGAAACATTTGCTGCTTGCCATCCCTTCTCTTCTCTTCTTCTTATTTTCTACCACTGTCCACAATCCAAATATAAGAAAAAATGCCCCAAAAGATACTTGAAAAAAAAAAAAA
>NTHP01000304.1:623856-703560 GCA_003416845.1 Oplegnathus fasciatus
GCATGCATACGTTGCAACAAAACAGACATATGGTACTGATCATGACTATATAATTCGACTCGACCCGTTGACCTGTGTAAGCCACAGCCTGAGGAAACGTGTGCACGTGTGAGTGTAATGTGGGTGTACGTGCACGCATGAGAACGGGGTCGCTGAGAAGTGTGTCTGCTGTCTGGGGGGTGGGGGGAGGGGCTCCACAGAGTTGCCTCTCATCTAATTACAACCCTCCACCTCCCTCTACCCTCACAGCAAACAGTCCATTCAGCCACACACACACACACACACACACAGGCTGTTCTTTGGACTGAATCTGAAGCAGAATGAAACTCATGAACTGCTGATTGAGGTGTGAGACTATATGCAGATAGCAGAGAGGGGAAGTAACTTAAATAGCTTCAGGGCACAGAGTATAAACACAACAATGTCTTCCTGCACAAAGTCTTCAGCGTAGCACACCAGCTTAAAAAAAAAAAAAGAAAATCACTATTGTTCTTCTGTGACTTGCCTGGATGTTCACCTTTGAACTGATCGTATAACTCCCCATAATAAAAAAGAATCAGTGTACTGAAAATATTTGATATCCACTAATCTTTGCCTGAGCCTTTTGCAAACTAATTCCTGATGCTTTACACACACAAAAAAAACACATGATCAAAAACACATGGAGCTCCAGACTTGATTAGAGCCAACAATACTGTTAAATCTGCAGACTTTAAGGCTTTCTGACTAGCAACGGCCACTTGTCTCTTACAACGAATGTGAATGAATGCAAGTCAGTCCGAAAGTCTTCACGCTAAACAAAGAAAACAGTGTGAAACAGCAGCTTTAATCATTTACACCAGAGTGGGAGGCTGCCACACTAGAGAGACGACGTGCAACTTTCAGTAGATTTAGCTTTCACTTCCCCTTTTTATGTTTTACCAGGACAATAACATGAAGGCAGTATGAGTTTTCTTTTTAGTAAATAAGCTTAGCTTTTCAGGGACTTATCAAATCTAAACAGTCAATCATTTCCAAGACACCAACTACTTCCTGAATTGAGCAGATCACTGAATTCATTTGAATGTGTGCAGTCTTCATTGATGTTGATCCGTTACATTTTAGGGAAGTTTCAATGAAAATATATCTTTCCTATTATAAAAAAAGGAAGATAGATACTTCCACAGAAAATATAGTCTCATGAAAACAGTTCAGAAGCATGTTATTGCTACATAAATGTGCCTGCATCTGGTAGACCTAATCATGAAACATCCTTTAAAACACAATCGTATAACAAATAAAATACTAGCAATAAAAACTGTGAAGAAGTTTTTTACTTTCTTTTATGAAAAAAGAGCAAAAAGAAATGACTTGGTAAACATATCAAACTCACCAGGAAATCACCACCAAAAAAAGCAGAACTTCACTGCTACAGCTGTGGCTTTTGTAGTAGTAGCAGACGTAGTAATAGCAGTAGTGGAAGCAGCGGTAGTGGTATTGGTAGTAATGTCCGTGACAATACTACTCACTCAGCACAGTTGCTTCCTGGTTCTCTCTTTGAAACAACTCTTTCTGTTTCACAGCTGGTGTTGATTTGTTTCCCTCTCTGTCTATTTATTTCCTCTTTCTCTAACTTTCTCTAAAATACTCTCCTCATCTGCACCTCGTTGTCTATTTTCTGGCTCTCTATCAGCTGCTTTCTCCGTGTGTCTCTCCCCTCTCTTTTCTCCCAGCAGTAGTCCACAACAAAGCCCACGCTGCTGCTGCTTCGGCTGCTGGTTGAAGCCGCTGCAAAGCTTCCCTCCCAATGAATGAACAGGNAAAAGTAATTTACAAAATTGTCACAAACTAATTTTCAATTGGCTAATGAATTAAGCAATCAATAGTGTCAGTTCTATAAATACAGTTATATGTTTGTCTTCCTGTTCTTGGCAGCCATTGGTTTCCATTCATTTCTGTACTATATGAAAGTCAATAGTAAACAATGGCTGCCTGGAATGGTAGAAAGGATGGACTACAATTTCTCAAACACAGCAGCATGGTTTGCACAATGGTTAGATGTGATGTCAAATGTGATTGTACAAATCTGAATCTGCATCGTTCAGATGAACTACAAACCAAAAAATAAATATTAGTCTTCAGAAAAAACAAATTTGAGCAAAGCATCCCCAGCATGCATACGTTGCAACAAAACAGACATATGGTACTGATCATGACTANNGGGGGTAAAAGGTTAAACTGGATCAGAAGAGTCCTGATTGAAATGGGTGAAAAGGGGCAAACTCCTGGAGTTGGTGCACACATAAGCAAGCTTTCCCTCAACATACGTACACACACACACTGTCTCATGGCCCAGAAGGAGGCGCCCCCTCAGTGTAACCCTAGCCTATTCAGACATTCCCTGATGAAAGATGGCCAGGTCCAGCTTCAGGAAACAGTCGCACAGTCGGATATCACCCCGGCTCCGGAACAATGTGGAGCAGAGCAGTCAGAGGAAGCCCGAATGGGAAAAGTCCCCTCAGTCAGTGACATCTTAATCTGCTCCTAAACGGACAAATGGGAGCGCTGATGCTGCAGATTGGCAAGAAAGAGATTCAAGAAAGAAAACTATTTGGGTATATGAGTGTGGGTGCATGAGTTTGGCTTATAGATATACAATTATTCAACACTATTCCTGCATTCATAATGTATCTTCGAGTCTATTCTTGTCAGGACACCCACTGAAAATTTGATTTGTTTAGTCTATGAGGGGCAAATCACGCTTATGGTTGTTGATTTCAAAATAAAAGAGCTAGAAAAGTTACACCAAAGGGCAGCAATACATTTATGCGCTTTATATTTTTTAAAAGAATGCACTGATATAATCATTTTTAGTATTTCTAAATGCTAATGTCTTAGTACAATTGTGTCAAAAAGCCTTACTTGTTTCTGTCTACATAAATAATGTATTTAGAAAATTAAATGTCTACAAGATTTCTTTTGCAAAAATATAGAATAAGGTGAAAAAAATGTTATTATTTTGCTTTAAATAGATAAAAACAACTACCATGTCTGTATCTGCTAAAATACAGACATGCAGTTTTCTTCATGCATTATTCAGAGCACACTATTCTGCATTCTGACCCAATTTAATGGCAACAAGCAAAGACAAAGACATATCAAAAAAAGAGGAAAAAAAACAATTTGGTATGATGATGAACGCTTACTGTAAAAAAAAAAAAAAAAGACAAAAAAAGAAAATAATTAGATACCCAATCTTGGCTTCCTCTGCAGCTTCTTATAAAATGTGTAGTAGGGTCACAACAGGAACATTTTGATGAAAGCTAATTAGAAATTTTAAATGTAGTGGTAGTTACACAGTCTCTCACATGTATAGCTAATTATCAGCTCATTAACACCTCAACCAAGCCCTACTTATTCACTTACTCACATACAAACATAGCCGTCTGATGATTTACATTATCGTTCCTTCCTGTTTTTCACACACAAAGGCTAAATCTGTGCTAGGTCTCCCTGCAAATGCACACCGGTGGCTGGTTTCAAAGAGACAGACTTTGACTGTGGCTTAGATCTAACTAATGGTCAAGCTTCAGACTGACATCTAAATTATTCTGTTGCACAAAGCTGCCTAGTTCTGAACAATCTTAAGTAAGACTAATATGCCATGAATTCTGGGTAAATCAAAACTTCGTTCAAACGAAAAAACATGGCTGACTGAGTGACCACGTCAAACCGCTCAGCTCTGTTCACTCCAGCGGAAAAAAAATTGTCTTCTGCAAGAATTCAACATCTACAAGGATATTTTACTGGGAAAATTCAACAATACAAAAAACCTCTTGTAGTATAAGATCTCAGTGCAGTCCAGGGCCTGGAGCAGAGCTGAACTTATCAATGTGGCAGGATGCAGGACTTCTGTTAGCTCATCAGTCAGGCTCAGGATAGTTTCCAAAAACAGGTTACTGCGCTCTCTAAAAACTCTTTCCTGCGTTATCGCTCCGCCGCAACCTTGTTAAACAACCGCACATCATGAGCCACGTTTTCCTCTTCTTTTTTTTATCATTTGGTGCCACTGGTCAGCAGGTCTCACTGATTGTTACCATGGAAACATGGATCTGACTGGGGATAGGGTGGCAAACTTTTTAGGGTTTTTAGTTTTTTTGGTGAAACAGCCATTACACTAATCTAAGACTGGCATAACACTACAGACCAGCAGTGGGCGAGGAAGTATTCAGATCCTTTACTTTAGTAAAAGTATTAATACCACACTGTCAAAAACACTGTTACAAGTAAAAGTCCTGCATTGAAAATGTTACTTGAGTAAAAGTATGCAGCTATAATGAGGAAAATGTTCTTAAAATATTAAAATTAAAAAGTACTCTGCAGAAATGTATGTTATACTACTAAAACGTTATACGATTATATATTATATCATTAGATTATTATTACTTATGCATTAATGTAAAAGCAGGATTTTTCTGCCGTAGTTGGTTGAAGTGGAGCTCATTTTGAATTATTTTCCGTAGGACTGCAACTAATCTCAACTATCTCCTTATTTTCTCGATTAATTGGTCGATTGTTTGGTTTGTAAAAATTCTGAAAATAGTGAGAAAGGCTGTTCCCAAAGTGACACTTTCACAAACCTCAAAATGATTAAAAATCAATTAAAATCTTCACATTTGTGAAGCTGGAACCATGATATGTTTTTGAAAAACGACAATTATCAAAGTAGTTGACAATTAATTTTCTGTCGACTGATTGATTAATTGAATAATCTTTTCAGCTGTACTTGTATAAACTGTTGGGTGGTTTCATTTATAACAAAACATCGTATTCTATAATCTCTTCATATATTCTGCGAAAATCTTAATTTGTGAAGTAACTAAAACTGTCAAATAAATGTAGCGGAGTAATGAGTGCAATATTTGCCTTAGAAATGTAGTGGAGTAGAAGTAGACAGTGGCATGAAAAGAAAAGACTCGAGTAAAATACAAGTACCTCAAATATGTACTTAAGTACAGTACTTAAGTATATGCACTATGTTACATTCCACCACTACAGACCAGTCTAAAATATCTCTGTGAAACTGGCAGATATAAGGATGTCATGTCCTGACAGCTGCATTCACCCACAATGATTAGTCTTTGTTAGGCAAGCAGTCTTGTATGGAACTACATCTGAAGCAGACACTGACGTCTTTCTGGTGTATCGATACATAAACACTGGATGGAGGCTGCAAACTTGACTGCCTCACTGCCCCGAGGAGTGAGAACATGCTCTGACAGACATGTAACTGCTGTCATCCATCAACAAAGTGTAGGAAACCCAAACAAACACACACATGCACACACACACAAACACACACACACACACACACACACTTCCCATTAATCAAGAAGGTTGCTGGTCCGGGTTATTCAAAGCCACATGTTTCCTGACCACTGGGCACCAACAACAGGGTAAAGGGGAGGAAATTGCTGGATGGGAGCTAATGTAACGTAACAGCAAACATGAGGATTGATATTTATTACACCTGCTACAACCCCAGTTTGAGAACCAACAGACTCACTCCAGAGCCATTTGTCAAAGAGATTCTGATGGATGAGAAACGTCTAAATATCTGCCAAAGAAACTAAACAGCTAAACCTTGAACATTAAGCTTCAGCATTAGTGCAAATCACATGGTGACATACTCCTGCAACCGCTGAGCATAATTACCATATAATTACATTCTGATTGATAATTAATAGTTCAGTTCTGCCTTCACACGTTAATAATATCAACCAAAGGTCTAATTTGCGTAGACACATACAGGGAATGTTTTGTCTAAGTGAGGTTCAGGGGTCCTGCATGGGGTCCATGGAAAAATCTAAGTATATAAAAACACACAGAAGGAAATATTTTTATGACCTGAAGGGGCCTCAGACAAATTTGCACATTTGATGAATCTTTAAAAGGGTTTAATATTCTCAAATCTTTTTTTTTAACAAGCATTTAAACAGCTGATACGTGCCAAATGTCACAATGAACTCTGAAATGGCAAAAGCAGAAGAAACTCCTGCAAATTAGTTATACTATTATTATAATATTTATAAATCAGAAAGTAGCCTATTTGTGTCACAGATCAAACTAAAACATTTAACATAAACAATTATGAATTGAAATGCTACATCGAAATAGGTCAACTAAAAAGTTGCTGCTTCACCATCATTTAGGATGATGGGAGCACAGTGTTTTTACCACCAATGTTGGAAATGTTACTCTTAAACACTGCATTTTCCTTTCTATCTTAAGAATCTTTATGACAGTTGTCTGTTTTTAGTGTTGTTTTTTTCCATTATCATGCTGCCATCTTGGTCAGGTATTAAAATCAAAAATCTATTATTGATTTCTGCTTTTCAAAATGGTCATTTAAACGTGAAAAAACAAACTAAGCACCACAAAAATTCTGAAAATGATTAATTTGTTTGAATGACACATTATTAATCTGACAAGTCTCTGAGGTTTCAAACATGTTTAACTTATAACAATTACAGTTTCAACCTGTCTGTTAACAACTTGTCAAAGAAAAAGGAAAAGTGTAGATCAATTATTAACGTCTGATTAATAACAAGACTATTTTAAAATAAACAGACCTGAAATATAATATACATACCATTAGATTAATTTTGACATTTTTGGTGACACTTTTTCCCTGTGCCTGTCTTTATCTAGACAGACTGCTTTCCCGTCTACATTAAGCTACACTCAAAGAGATATAAAATATATATTTTTAATGAATGAACAGTTATTTATTTTACTCCAAATATACTGAACTATTAAAACCAAATACCAAATTTACCACAGTAGGCCACATCTTATATACTTAATTTCTTCAAAGAGATCCTTTTGGATGCAAAACAGGACAAATAAAACACACTAAAGAGGACTGAGGTAGTTCTTAGTTAAATTAGATCACATGTGCAAACACAACACTATTCAGAGGATTATAACCTGAAATATGTTGTTTCTGTGCATTCGTGACAACATTTGTATCTCTGTGGGAAAATCAGTGATTGTTGTTTTGCTCCAAGCACCAAGCTGCTTTGTCACATCTTTCAAAAGGGCAAAACGGAGCCAAAAACAGCCCAAACAATCACACATTAAAAAAACAGCCTGTGGTTATGTATGTAAAGCAGTGGATTAATATATGAAAAAAGATCAGAAAGTGGAATCTATTCAAGCAGGCTCGCTGAATCTTCAGGGAACTCAATGTGGAGGTCGGAGCTGCGGGTCACAACCCCACCAACAAAGACTTCAACATTCACAAACTGACTTGGTTATTCCAAATTTTTTAAAAACTTGTTTTAATGGAAACCTGTGCCTTCCTGGACAATAGAACACATTCAAATGTTAAAAAGCTTATGTTGCTGCATACAGACTTATTAAATACTTCAATTAAAATTCTGTATCTTCTACTATGTTACTGCTTGGTACTCGCTGAAATAATTACTGCATAATTACCTACGAGATGTCACACAATGTAAATATCTTCGAGTATTTATCCTATTACAAGAATAAAGGAACTAACACTTTACTGGCCAATCACACCACCCATTATGACATTATTTCATGATACTATGTAATTACCTTTAATAATTATCTCATAATTACTAAGAAATGAATGTAACCAAAAACAAATCCATGAAATTAACCAAAAATATTTTTCCTTTCTGTAAGACTTCAAAAATAAGGAACATTATTGATTAATCACAATGCCTTAAATATTTTTCATAACCTTTGTTTCACAGATAAATTATCTTAATGATAATTAGTTTCCTATTCTGCTCATCATACTGCTCATACTGTCTGCCTAAATAAGTTTAACTTTTAAGTTTTGCAGATGTATCAACTGCACAGTCACATATTTTTAGGCAGCTCTGCCACCCTGATATTCCCACAATTTTGTTTTTAAGAGTTTAATAAATATACGGGACTAGAACAACATTATGATTTATAATTTACCTATTTGGTTCCTAATTGTGGAGGAGGAATTTCATTCAAATTTATCAGAAAAGGTGCTTTTAAATAGAGAGAGGTGACCACTGTTGACTCCATCGTATTAGATATAAACACACAAAATGCCATGTTAGGTTCTAACATGTGTTCTGTTTCATATCATTGTGAATACAAAATCTTTGTGTTATGTAAGCTGTGTGAAGATGTTGATTTGGGGTTTAGGAATGTGATGGTCACGTTTTTTTTTTACTATTTTCTAACATTTTAAATACAAAATAATTAACCTGTTAATTAACAAATCTCTAGATTAATTAATGATGAAAAGAACTATTAATTGCAGCCCTGGATCCAATCAGCTAAATTAAATGTTTGAATAGAAATGTGTCCCTGACTAAACGTTCACACTGAGGGACCACCTAATAAACTTTATAGTGTGTGTTTACAGCACAAACATAGCTGGATATATACATTTGATTTTCGTCACAACAGACCTTCTGTTCTGCAGCTGTCACAGTCAGTGGTGGAAAGTAACTAAGTACATTTACATTTTCAATTTTGAGGGACTTGTATTTTACTTGAATTTACTTCCACTTTATGTTTCTTTACACTTCTACGCCACTACATTTTAGAGGGAAATATTGTACTTTTTGCTCCACTACACTTATTTTACAGACATAGTTACTAGTTTTTCATTCACTCACATCATACAAACTATTAATTAATTAGTTAGTTATTGATAAAAAATATATAATCAACAAATTAATTATGATGTATTCTTATAGATTAATCTACCCAGCAGTATATAAAGTAATTGAAATTAGCTGCAACGTCAAAGTGTCGAGACTACGGATGCTTATTAGCTATTGAGCTAACAGGGGCACATTTACATTGATGTTCACTGTCCTCTATAAATGAACAAAAACAACAATCAACAATGCGCACATTAATACATCAGTGATTGTAATCCGACAATATAGTAATAGTAATATATTTCTTAAATTGGCCATTCTGCATAATGAGTACTTTTGGTACTTTAAGTATATTTGGATGGTAATACTTAAGTACTTTTACATCAGTGAAATTTTGAATGCAGGATTTTTACCTGTAAAAGAGTATTTTTACACTGTGGTATTATTACTTTTACTTGTGGTCACATTTTGCCACAGATGAAGTCAAACACTGGCAAGGAAGCAAATTCTGATCAGCCGTTTGAGACACATTGTGATGTAAAGTATAAACTCTAACCCATCTCAGCGGGACAGATTGAAGAAGCCCTGAACAAGGCCTCTCTGTCTCCATAATGGCTCGAGAAATACGACACTCAGTCTCAAGGATGATTAAGCACAGAACGATCAAGGCGATTACTAAAGTCAACTGTACAACTATGTCCGTCACAGAGTTGCCCAACTCAGTTCACAGCCTGTAATGGCGAAGCAGAAGATACATCAGAATTTGTGCTCTGCTGCTCTCTAGTGGTAAAAATTGGATAATGTTATTTAAAGAGCTGAGACACAACACCTGCCCACCATCAAAACGAGAACAACCAAATAAGTCACTGCAATAAACTAGCTTATTGTTGGTCTGAAGTCATACATGAGCATCTCCTGACTGTTAGGATGACCACCTTAAAGCTATCTGTGGGCTTAAACAACCATATTATGAATCTTATATTAACCTCAGTCTCAGTCAACAAGCACTTGAGCAGTAAGGTGCTTTTCTAATCATCATGGTATATTAAACTTATTAATTAGGTTTTCGCTTAACACACAGGTGCTATTAATATGGGTGTAAAATTAAATCTTGAAGCTTTATGGAATGATCTACTTTATAGTGGAAACCTGTGGAATCAATACAGGTTCTCTCATCTATTGTTCTTGAGACACAGAATTTCCCACTTTCCAGATTGCACATTCCACACAAAACACGTCAAGACAAAAATAATCAAAACGGCACTTACAGAAGTTTCCAGGCGGCTGCAAGCTGTGTTTTGTGAGAGCACACCAGCCGACGGGGAAGATGTCTCTGGAGTCAAAGGGGCACCAATAGTCAAAGGCACCTCGCCAGCCGTCAAACATGACGAAAATCTCCTGACCCCTGACCTCTCCGACTGTGGCAGGACAAATCAGGTAGGGGTTCTTTCTGTCCACCGCCTCCAGCTTCATACCAGGCTGGAAGTAGTTTTTAGCAGGGCTGGCTGGTTCCTAAACATAAACACACACACATGTACACATAAACAAGAAAATTAACACTGTACATTCACAGCCTCTCTGTTTTAAAATCAATTATGTGTCAAAATACACATTTCAAAGGATGATTATCTTTATCAAAATTTTCTCTTTATCACTATCTTGCAAGTATTTGAACATGCTTACTAATAACTTAACAATTTTAATTACATTTTCATAGGAACAAAACACCGCTTTCTCCACTTTTTGCTGTGATAAATAATGTTTATATTTACTGGCATGCTGCTGTGTCTGATCCATAGAGTATAAGTGGCTCCCCCTTGTGTCTGTGGTGACTACTGCAACAATGACAGTAAGAATATCCAGATTTATAGTTGTATTAATTATGATCCCAGACACAGAGTCAATAATCTTTTTACTAGTTGATTTAAATGTTGTATTTCGAATGGTTTATTCATTTAAAAGCAGGAATGGAGCTCAAAGTTTCATTAACATTGACTGTGAAGGGATCAGGACACCTTGTTTTCATGGCTTTAACTGGAAAGTTAGTCCCATTTAAGGTAAACACTTAATGCTCTTTCACTCTTTTTCGTGAAACTAGGAGGAAACCGATTACTTTAATTTTTGTGACATCACATCTGTCAATTCAATTTTGACAACTTCAAAGTTTCTACAGCTTCAGTGCAAAAAAAATTAATGTGATTGTTGGCCTTCAGTAGCTCCTTCCACCTGTCATTACCTTTTTAAAAGCAGAGGCGGGGGCCATCTCTGCTCCACTCAGCGTCCGCAGGAGGAACATGGGCCATGAGGACGCATTCATCCTGAAACCTGAACACAACACAAGGTGAGATGTATTAAAATGGAGACAGGTGTCGGCAATATGATGATATATACTGTGTGATGATATAAATTAGATTTTGCTATAGTGTTTATACTGAGGTACCTGTCTCTGTCATATTTCTGGATATATTAGGCCATATGACAATACTGGATTTATATATGCCTCAGTGTGATAAAGTAGTTTGATTTGTTCGGTATTTGTTAAGTATTCACCAAACTGGTAAAACCGTCAATGAGCACGACACCAGACCTGTTTGAATCGCTCACTAAATCAGAGATGTGAGCAGTGATTCAAAGGTCTGGAACCAGACAAGCTCTGCTCAGGTTGAAATTGGGTCTCACTGTGCTGGGAATGACATGACGTCCATGTGCTAATTAAAATGATAAAGGTGTAAGTTGTCCCGCCCTAACAGGTGCAACAAAACAGATGGGAGACTGGGGGAGGTGAGTCTTTTTCAGAGCAGACATTTTTACTACTGTGACATGTCAAAAAGGCGTTTGTCAATCAAGCACAGTCTGTACACGCCCACACAGTCCTGAAAAGAGGTAACATCAGTCAAATATGTGAAAGCACCTGTGTGAGTATGAGTGGATGTGAGTGTGTAGGTGCTGTAAGGTTTAAATAATATTAATGTAATACCATACTTTTACATACAAGTGTGTATGCATCTGTAGTATTGTTGTGCTAAATTCTGAACAGGGCATTATAAATTCCTGTAGAATTCTATGTGTATTTAGCAGAGAGACTTTTATTTTAGAAGGTATACGTTGCCTTTTTTAGTGTTATATTTCCTCATTTTCATGGTTTCCTGTATTTTTATGAGAGTAAATATGTTTTAAAGTAGAATTTGTGCACTTTTCTATAAGAAGGGAGTGTTCTGTCTCTTGACAGGAAGCTTAGCGCTTGTTTTATCGCATTTCTGTTTACTTTACGCTTTACTTTCTCTTCTCATTGCTGCACAGATAGCTTTTATACAAGAGAGAACCTGTGAATGCAATGCTACAACTGCACAGAGGTTTCACTGTTGCCCTGTCTGATTCCTTGCAATAAAGTGCTGAAAGAATTTATTTTCCAAGTATCTATATACAAACAAATGCAAACAAACTCAACTCATGTAAAAATAGACACATATCTTACCATTGGCTATACCACTTTAAAGACACTCACCCAATGGTGGCTGCAGCATGTCTCCGTCCCTCTCACAGGTTCCTATTGGTTGGATGTCTGATGAGTCAATCAGCCTCCAGAAGTCGTTCGTGTTGTCACTGCCGTCCAGACGGAGGCGTAGACGAGTACCCATCATGCCCATCACGGTTGCAATGCACACAGAGTTAGAGTTGCGAGGGTCCCGTGCCTCAAGTTTCATACCTGCTTTAAAGTCATTGGAGGGGGGGACTCCGGACTGCAGAGGGACACACAGGGACACACAGGGACCTTCAGTCACTGTCATGTACTGTGAAGACACTTATGATTGGATGACCCATCTTACTCTACTTTCAAAGCAATACGCTCAAATATTAACGGACACATTGTTAAATTGTGATTTCATTTGAATGGTTCAGTTTAAGGCAACACAGTACACACATTACACTGGACATGGACATGTCAGATCACTTAACTGGTTTCCTAGTTAGGAGAGCTGATATAATCTGACAGGTTAGAGTACTATGCACACTGCACTAGACTATTTGTTTGGGACTATTTTCAGCTATGGATTTACAGCACCAGTTCATTTTACTTTATTTAAAAAACAAACTTTCATTCTCATTTTCATCGTAATGAAGAAACATGTCGCTCGGTGTGGCTCATTTATCTGTTTTTAATACTTATTGGACAAGAGGACGAGGATATATCAGACTTTGGCTCCACAGATAACACTTCTCAGTTGGATCCATAAATATAGAATATCACCAAACATCATCCTATAAACAACACCTTTAACTAAGCAACACATATTTATAAAACATCAGAAAGAACATGCTTCTCCTGACTGTATTTAACAGTATTAAATATACAAGAAATCACTTAAGGAAACAATATGGGACCTTAAAAATGTATCTTAATGATCAGCTACCTGTTTGAAGCAAGTAGGCGATGCTGCAGTGGAGGACGTTTCTCTCAGATAGTCTTCCCAACTGAATGGCTCTGGCAACAAAAACAACAGAAACAAATGACTGATTACTGACAGATTGTTATAGCAAGGGTGAGAGAAAACACAGTAAAGTGACAATCATAAACTACAAGTATTAAAATGTATTACAATGAATTGACCCAAACAAACGGGGGCTGAGGAATAAAACTTGATTCTGAAGTGCTATTTTTTGTCAACAACTGCCATAACTGATTTTTTTGGCCACTTTGGGGCAGCAGAAAGAAGTTGGGAACACAACATTGACCTATCATCACCTTTTAAATTGATATGGTGAACTTGGTTGCAAATAGTTGTTTATTACACATCCAGCAATTCCAGCAATTCCAATATTCACTCTCTTTTAGCTCTGGTTTTGGTCTCCACCAACTCCTGAGGGAAATGTCTGGTTCTTTAGCTGCTAAATGCTCCACTGTGTTCACCAGCTAGTCGCAAACTGTGTCTGTCTGTTGTTTGTTGCTTAGCAGGTCGTGTACAGTAAGTTTTTAGAGATTTTTTGCCGAAAACAGCTGCCTGCTGAGGCTATGACAGCTGTGAGAGTGAACCAAAACAGTTGTGGGCCAGACAGCCAAAACATTCTCGCTGTAAAGATCCATAAAGCTGAGGGGAGCTGCAGATACAGGTGATTACTCTTTGTAGGTTCATCACTACGAGCAGCCCCTTTCACACTGTCATTGGATACATTGTTAGTGTAAAATATTGGCTATAGCTGCTTTAAGAAATACCTGTTATAAAGAACATTTTAATGTATTGGCCTTTAGCCACAAAGCAGTAACCAAAATCTCAGCATTTTACTAATGTAGACTTATTTAAGTAAATCATAAATCTAGCCAATCTAAATTAATTGCTTTATTATTTTTTTCTTGTTTATGCCACAGTTGCTAAATCTGCACAGTTTAGGATTTTTAGAAGAAATATACCATTACATGTATGAGATGGTGATCTTGCTCATATTTGGGGGAAGTGCTCAACAAGAACTTGCTAAAGCCTTCTGAAGACACAGCTTAACATGTAACTTATGAGTGCTTTTGTTAACCCACCCCAGAACTTACTGAGAAAAAGAGAAAATAAGTGGCTGAATCAAAAAAGCTATTAACTCAAAAAGTTTTAGATTAGACCGTTAATGAAAGGATCAGCAATGAAGAGGAACAAGCCAGAGATCAGAGTTGCCAACCGTTCGATTTGTCGAGGGCAGATCCTGCTGTGATGCTGCTTCGTCTGTCCTTCTCCTCTTTTTGATCTGAAATCAAAAGATGATTGAACTGCTCATCAGGATTTGGGAGCTACTGATATACAGACTGTAATTACTGTGAGAATGAAGACATAAAACCTGCGATTGTAACAGTTCTGAGAAAAAATTAAATAAATCTCAAACATATCAAACACCAAAAATTCAAATGATGTGGTGGGAAACATCAGAGAGCATTTTGATCTTTGTGCGTCTGTTTTATGATCAAATTGGTCAGATTGATCAAACCAGTACATTTGAGAATCAGTCAACAGTGACAGGACAACCAGAAAAACAGCATTGTGAAGGCCTACCTCTATGCGGTGTTCGGCCCATGGTGACCAAAGTTAAACGTGCTGCTGCAGAGGAGGTGAAGTCAGACAGGCTGTTACCTACACAGACACTGGAGAGGAGACAGATACAGTCCAAAAACTTCATCCAAAATATATATATAATATCAGAACGCACAGATCTACTGTTAAACTACATTTTGGGATTATTTTGAAATGACTCTTTGATACACATCCCAATCAAAATGAAGATATTATAAACTTACATGCAAAATTCATTTCACTTTTTTCCACTAAGACCAAGAAAGTGGATCACATCACTCCAGTTCTCAGATCTTTGCCTTGATCTTTGACTTCCAGTGTGCCAAATAATTTATTTTAAGATACTGCTGTTTATAAACCACTGAGTGGAAGACCTCTCAGATCGTCTGGAACAGGTCTGCTTACTGAGTCAAAACTTAACATGGAGAGGCAGCATTCAGTTTTTATGCATCAAATATCTGGAACAAACTCCCAGAAAACTTGAGGTCTGCTCCAACTCTCAGATCTTTTAAATCAGGGCTTAAGACTTTTCTGTTTCCCTTTTATCAAGTTAAATTTGGGAATACTTATTCATATCTTGCATTGCACTGTAGCTGCACTGTATTCTATTTTAGATTATTTTCATCTGCATCCATTTTATTTTACTCTTTTGAATCCTATTTATATCGTTTTATACTGTCTTTTCATATTGCCTTGTGTTTCTTTTATATCTTTTCTTAATGCCTTTTGTCTCATGTAAAGTACTTCCAATGACCTTGTTGTTGAAAGGTGCTATACAAATAAACTTGCCTTTCTCTTTCTGCAATGTTGAACACTGGTAATATATATTTTGTTTTAAAGGTTACGTCTGGGGATATTTTTCTTATTGTCAACAAATCACATTAAAAGACCAAAGCCAACAAAGAACTGATCCAACTAATAAGTATTATCTGTGTAGCTGAAGCCATAATTGTCATTGTGAGTCAATCCCACACAGACCATCCTGCTGCAGTAAATACTCACTAGAGTACCAAATGTGTATTAATCCATGACTGAAAATAGTCCCCAACAAATGCGCTATTTACTAGTGTTTGAGTAATGTTTGTTAAAAACTACAGTGCCCAGCTGTTTTAGAAAATGACTGAGCCTTTTTAAAAAATGAAGCTATATATTTGTAACACATTTTTAAACATTTTTGTCTGCAGTAGGAACAAATGGGCTTCGGGCACGGTGCTGCAGACAGGGTAGGAAAGTCGGAAAGTATTGAGAGATAGACTATTTTCATGGAATTTGTTGAAAGTAAGAAAAACAAGATAATCTCACAATGAAAGCCAAACTTTCATCTAAATACTCTCTGTTTGCCATTAGTTTTGCTTCAGGTTTCATTCTGTAATTGTCACAGGTAATAGTTATTAATATTTTCCAGTTGGCATTACCATAATCCTTTGGTATCGAATCTGCTTCTCACAACTTGGATATAAACAGATATTATTCTATAATTTACTGAAACTTTGCACATCAAAAATACAGTTGTGAAGGATGCATTAAAACATCTAATCCTATTAATTCTGCTTAATAAATAATTATCACACAGTATAAACACAACCAACATGGGAACTCATACTGATGTAAATGGTATGTGTTGTTATTTCACAAGTCCATATGGCCAATAAGTTTGAGTTAGCAGCTTTGCTACACGATTAACATTTACACCTGATGCACTGTAAGAATTATTAATAAAATCAAATTGTTACCACACTGTTTATGCTGAAAATCTGGCCCAAACATCCAGGTTTACAAAGACTCTGAGCATAGTCCCACTCCCTGCAAAGTCCGAACATAGTGAAAGCTCAAAATGAAGCATAAAGATAATCCAAGGTACCAGAGCATCAAAAAAGTGATACATTCCAAATTAAATCCAGAAATTCAAAAGGTTAAAATCTCTCCAGAAGCCAGACAATGTCTCCTTTCCTTGTGTTTGAAACCTTTAGCATCTGCAATGTATTGTGGCAGCCCCTCCCTCTGAAGACCCCTCTGTCTCTGCAGCGAATCCCATTGAGTCAGAAAAAGCCATAAAGATTCCAAGCTGCCATAAAAAGCCATTAAGACGTGTGGATGTGGGACGTCTGCTGGCCGACATGAAAAGGATTCCTGCCCTGCTCCTCTCCCAGCTCCAGACTGGTTCAGTGTTTGCATTGGTCTGTCTGCCTCGGTCAAGAGGGTCAGACAAAAACCGCCCGTCAGACCAGGAAGCACTTAATTTTTACAACCTCCATTTCCACTAAGGAAGCCACTTATCTGGGATTAGTGCGATGTTCACGAACCTGAACAGTGAGAAGATCTGAAAAATGACCCTGGACCTGGTTTCAGGAGAGGTTGTAACTTTTTCTTGACAGGAGGAGCTGTCAAAGTCTTAGTGATAGTATTTTTACTCATGTGGGGGGAAAAATGGGTAAAACTTTATACTTTATTCAAAGATGTTTTGTTATAATGATGCTAAATTTGAAAACAATAATGTAATGCTGCATATATTTAGACTGCATTTTCCTTTTTTGCTATTTGATGCTCACACAAATACTGTTGTTTCACTCTGTTACTTCACAAAGTATAATTATAACTTTCACCTGAAGTTACATGAAAGTAATAGGTCGTTTCTGAGAATAATACCGTTTTATCAATGAATCCTAGGGCTGTGACTAATGATTAAGTACATTACCAAATGAATAATCAGTCCATTACTTTTACAATTAATTAATTAATAGAGTCTATAAAATGTCAAATTGCTTGTCTTGTGACCAACAGTCCAAAAAAATACAAAAAACATTTAATTTACAATGAAATAAAACAGAGAAAAGCAGCAAATCAGCAGCAAATAAGGAGCTGGAACCAGCACTTGATAAATGTTTTTGCTTGATAAATAACTTAAATGTAACTGATTATCAAAACTGCTGTTGATTAATTTTCTGTTGACCAGTAATCGATAAATCAACTGATTGTTTCTTTTACACATTTACGACATAAGAGTAAGAAAAACATCTTCATTTGTGATTAAATGAAGATGTTTTGCATAACTAAAAGAAAGTTTGAAAAGAAAGTAGAAAAAAGTAGAAAAGGGCCTTAATTTCTGAGAGGTCGCAAGATTATTTTGACCTGCATTTATGGAGGAGTCAAAAAAATTATCAAAATAGCAAAACAACCCAAAATAAAGTCGACTTTGTTTAGATGTACAGATTGGTTATTTTATATGACTAACAACCTCAAAACCCAAAGATATACAGTATAATGTCACATGAGACAAAGGAAAACAGCAAAACTAGGGTTGAAACAGTCAGTTGATTAACTGATTAGTCAATCGACAGAAAATTCATTAACTATTTTGATCGATTATCTCATTAATGACCAAAATGCCACATGTTTGCTGGTTCTAGCCTCTCTAATGTTGGACTTGCAGCTTTTCTTTGTTTCATGTGGCTGTAAACTGAAGAGCTTCGGTTCTGAAAGTGTCAGTTTTGGCTCTGGGAAATTGTAAAGACATTTTAGAGACAAAAATATTAATCATTCATTGAGAAAATAATTGGCAGATTAATCAGTAATGAAAATAGTAGTCAGTTTGAAGCCCTGAGCAAATCCTCACAACTGAGAACCTGGAACCAGGAAATATTTGACATTCTTGCTTGAAAAATGACAAAAGTTTAATCGCTTATCAAATTAACAGTGACAAACAGAGGGAAGAAGGAAAATCCTCACATTTGAGAAGCTGGAACGTTTGGCATTTTTGCTTAACATTAATCGTTTCAGCTGTATTTGATAGGACTTTACATTTGCAATTCATTTAAATCATAAAGACTTTAAAAAGGTTTGACTTTATATGGGCATCCTGCAGCACATCCTTGTGAGGGACTTGTTAATTGTGATTATAACGAGATCAACCAACAAATCCAGACTGAAAACGATCCTCGCAGCCTCCTCTGCTGTTTTCTGTGTCAGGCAGGACAGTTTGGAGGCAGGAGAGTAAAAGGATCACATTGCTGCTGAGAGGCTGGAGGGTGTGAGCCGCTGCAGGGCGTCACCTCCAGGATGGTAACTTAACATATGCTTTAACTTGCAGAGTATTTTTCATCCAAACTGTTTTCTTGATGTCAACATTTAGGTTAAGTTACATCATATCTCTGTGGCATTAGGTTGCACGTGTGGCTGATAAGGAAACAATGATTTCTTTCTTTGATTTGCGGGATTTAGGTGCGTTGGGGAAAGCCTGAATCAGCACAAGATCACGTTTAATTTGAAGAAAAGTCTGTGACGCATTTTCATTTGGTTTATGGTCACATTTTGTGGGCGGGACAGTGGTTATTATGCAGGCTAAACACCGCTAATGTTACGTTATATCACGGGGCGCGATACTACGAGGCTGCAGGGTCATGCCAAACGTTTTCTTGGTTGCGGTGTGATCCTCTGCAGGAATCCGGTGAGCAGAAAGCAAAGGGAAATCTGCAGAGTTCAATGTCGCTACTGTACGCACCGAGCTGTCCGCCTGCACAGACAGAATACAGTATAAACACGCTCTGCTGTCTGTCACTGCGGGGACAAACAGCAGGAAACGGGACCGCCTTTCATCGCAGCCCGGAGAACAAACGAGAGAGAAACCCGTCGCCGGCAGCACATGAGAGTAATAATGAGACATGAGCCGTACCAACCGTTTCAACAGGGGATTTTGATGGGAGATTCCTCACTTTCTATCAGATGCAAGCCGCCATATTCGCTGCAGCTCCGCGCATGTCCACCACGCAGTGCTGTAATTCATATTTTTCCACTGGAGGTTAAAAACACACACACACACACACAAAAGACAGAGGAGGGATTTTTTTAATTAGTCGTTTTATTAAGGCGGATATTGTTTCATGTCGGGTTGTGATAATAAAGTGCGCGTCGCGTGGAAACGAAAATTGAAAGTGTTGTAGTTTCCTGTTTTTCACGCAGGAGAAGAATGACAGAGATGAGATTTGACTGCAGGTACTGGAAGGTCAGATGGATGTGAGAGGCTGGTTGATGAAGAAGAAATTAAAAAAAACAGACTATTTACAAACCCCCATTAGAGGATGAAGTCGTTTTAATAACACAGTGAACCAATGATCAATCAAACCAGCAGAGATTATTGCTGGATTGATTGATTATTAATGTTGGAAGAAGTACCAAATCCTTTTTCTCTTTTTAAAAGTACGAATACCACAAATGCACTAATACTCTGTTACAGAAGTCTTGCATTCAACATTTTACTTAAGTTAAAGTACACAAGTATTATCAACAAATTGTACTCAGGTATCAAAAGTAAAAGTACTCATTATGCAGAATGGTGCCTCTTAGAGTGATGTTATTACTTTATTAGATTATTAATATTGATACATTTACATGTAGCCCAAGCAGCTGGTGGGGTTAATTTTAACTACTTTATATTATGTTGCATATTGATCTGTAACAATGTTTCCTAAAATATATTTAGTATGAATTGTGTGGCTTTATTCATTGTTGGATATTGTGCATGTTTATAATCCTATATACATTTTGTTGTTGTATTTTTGGGATGTATTTTTAACATATTTCAACTTAAAAATAGCCTTTTAAGGTAACTCTTGCTCATTTGAGTTTTGTCTGTGAGTACCTTCCCCATCAAATAAACTAATAGAATAAATAAATAAGTAAATAAAATAAAGTTTATTTCCCTGGGATCAGTAAAGTTGATCTTATTTTATGTTATGTTGTTTTATGTATTAATGTGTTCTGTGTGTAACATCTTAATCTGGAAAGTAAACAGTAGTGTAATATGGAGGAGTAAAGAATGCAGTTTTTCCCCCAGAAATGTAGTGGAGTATAAAGTATAAAGTAGTATAATAGAAATACTCAAATAAAGTATGAGTACCTCACGTGTGTCTTAAGTACACTACTTGAGTAAATGTACTTAGTAACTTAACACAGCTGCTGACTATTACATAAAAGATGGCCAACTGGAAAGTCCATGCTCAAAATCTCCACATATACGGCTTAAAATTAAGATCATTTGTGTTTCCCAGTCGTGAAACCGTCACTGACAAAATGTGAAATCGTTTCTTTCAAATCTCGATCTCTAAATATTCAAATACTTTTCTCTCAAACAACAAAATGTGTCATCAAATGTAGGTGAGAAAGTTTTTCTTTGGCGAGGATTCTGACCAAATGTTCTTTTTCTTTTTCTGAGTGCAGCTCTGCAGAGTTAAATATAAAATGTCACTCCATATCTGACAATAATACCCCACAGTAATGATGAGTCAGGCCACACTGCCCCATCATATAGGCCACTTATACATTCACTTACTGTACTTAATTACAAACGTATGTACTTGTACCTTAACACAAATATCTTATGCTACTTTATACTTCTTCTCTACTGCATTCCAGACAAAATTACCTCTACATTTATCTGACAGTTACTTACTTTACAATAAATGATATAAGTTATGGTGCATTGTTAAAGCTCAATCGATCCAGCAGTATATAAAGTGCTGATATTAGCTCAATTTCAACCAGCTACAACATTAAAAAGCTGCTCATATATTAATGCATCAGTAATACAATCCAACATATATTTAATAACATTATGAAAAGGGTCATTCTGTACTATATAGCTTTATAGTTTATATATAGTTAAGCCTGTAGTGGAGTAACATTGTGGTGTTAGAAATGGCCCTCCACCACTGGCTGTTGGACAGGGAAAACAAAAAAAAGTAAAAGTATTTTTCTTTTGTTTATATTAAACCTCTAAACCACATCAGCTTAAAAAAACTCTTTATTATAATGACAGTTTTTACAACTGTACCACAAAGTTGTTGCAGAGAGAACAATAAGCCAGAAGGATGGAGTGGAGGTCAAACGCAGATCACATGGCCTGTGGCTGCAGCATTTAAAATATAATAAACACCTGTTCATTATGAAACAGACCGAGCCAGTGTCTGTGAATCCAGTGAATTCACACTGATTTCGCCAATTAGTGCTGTCATGAAGGGGAGGTGTAGGTGGGAGAGAGGAGACAAGCTGCAGGTCGATTTTTAATCACTGACACAACATGGATTGACCAAAAGGAGGGGAAGAAGCAGTACCAGGAACTGTGTGAAATAATGTTAATTAATATCAGGCATATTTAAATCATCAGCTGGGTTCCATTTCCATCCCAAAGTTTTTATTTCATCACAGCTCATACTGGATGTAAAAACCACTGCTGGAACGCGCAGACGTCCGTGTTTCTATTGGCTGTCCGCAGCGTCGCTCACAGGAATGACGATTTTGCTGCTATAACCAGCTGATGCCGAGGCTATGAACACGGAGCCTCTGAAGAACTGTTGACGGTACATGGATACCCCGTCGTCGGCGTTATGCCTGCGGATTCGGTCTCATCTCCATCCAGAGGTTGAGTGAGTAGGATTTTTGATCGTGTCACGACGCACAGGCCACGGGCTCCCCCCCCCTCCCACCATCCTGTCGCTCCACATGATGTTTCTTCGTCTTCCCACATCATCATATTCACGGGCATGATGCTGTATGCTTCACAGATTGAGCTTTCCCACCTCACTCAGACGACACATCACATCTGCAGGTAAAAGAGGTTCGTTGGTTTCATGACGGACGGGCTGCAGTGGATTATTTTCTTATCTTTAATGTCTTTTTGCGTGCGTGAAATGATGTCTAATTATGGGGTTACGGGTAAACGCTATTTGTGGATGTTGTTGTGCAACACTGTCGTGAACATTGGTCCGTGGACTACGTTATAATGTATGCACTGGTTGCTGTGTAGGCTGAGAAACGCGTGGACAGCGAAGGAATGGTGGTGCGCTCCGCAACGCAGCGATGAGAGAGACGCAGTTTCGATGCAGAGAGAGCAGCATTACTATCCTCTCTCTCTCTGTCTCACCTCATATACACACGCACGCACACACATATCCTCGTGCACGCGGAGGCACGCACCTGCCTATTAAATTCACACTCCCAAACTCACTCATTCCCGTGGCTTTCTTTGCATGCAGACACCCAACAGGCGTCTGTTGCAGGATTAACGTCTCTGTCCGTTCTATCAATATTTTGAGGACTTTCACAGTGATGATTTCCATTTACCAGCTGTCTGCCTGATGGCTGCAAGGAGAAGCAGCAGCTTATCAATAAACCGACCCTGTGCTGTACCCATTTTTTGTAGGAACATTTTCCTCGAGTACAGGCAATAATGCATCCTAGGTTGTTCCAGGCTTTTAGTGTACATTTGCCTATTGAGACATCGTACAGTATGGATCTAATCACTCCCCAGTGGCAGCACCATATCCTTAAGTGGCTAGCCATGGATGGCCTCAACATCCACCTTATCACTTCCCCTGGAAAGACTTAGCTGTGTGGAGTGTACACTGCATAGGAAAACGCCCACACAGGCACATGAGCCAAATCAACATTAAAGTGTTTTTGCACTGCTGAATAAATCAAGTGTTATACGAATGAAGTTGGACTGGTACTGTGAGAAGCTTTGATGGTTCCAGTCCAGCAGCATTACAAAAGAGGCATTTAATAATCGTGGTCAGTTTTTGGACGTGTGACAGGAGGAGATCTAAGCCTTTGGATGTAATTGTTCTGAGCCTTTTTTTTTCTTCTTCCTAAAACAAAATACTTAATATATATATATGTAAAATATGCTCTTGGAAATTGGGGGAAATGCAAAGTAAGGGCTAAATATTATCACACAGGAAGAATCTGAGTTGTGAGAATTTTAAATAATCACACATTTCAACCCATTCAGTGCAACATTTTAAATGTGGCAGCAACAGAGAGCTGTAGGTAATTATACAGTACAACACAAGTGCAGCTGAGGCTGATGGGAATCTCTTTAGTTTTGCAGATATTTGGTCATAAACCAAAGTGCTGGACAAAATTTTGACCTGATGATGGCGCTAGATTAAAAGTTAGAGGATCTCTGAGGTTATTATAATTCCTTATGAAGTGGACATGAATTTGGTTACCAAATTTCAGGGCAATCCATACAATAGTTGTTGCCACACTAGCGGCTCTGTGAGGCTGTACTTTGGCACAGCGGTGCTTTGAGCTAAATGCTAACATCAGCATGCTAGCATGCTCGCAATGACAATGCTAACATACTGATGCTAAGCAGGTGTAGTGTTTACCATGTTCACCATNNAAGTAGATGTTGAGATATTTTACTGGATAAGTGAAAACTTTGACCGACTGATGGCGCTAGAGGAAAAGTCACAGGGTCGGCAAAGTCCTAAGGATTCATCCCTTGTGGCACCATGAATATCTGATCCAAATGTTACAGAAATCCATCCAATAGTTGTTGAGATATTTCACTAAAAAACAAAAATGGCAATGTCGTGGTGGTGCTAGAGGAAAAGTCAGGGATCACCAACGTCTGTACAAAATTTCATGAAAATACATCCAATTGTTGTTGAGATATTTCAGTCTGAACCAAAGTGGTGGTCCAAACGACAGTCAGTGATCTTCAAAGTTAGACGTGTTCAAAGCAGGCATGGCTTAACAGTGCTGCTACCCATTATACATTCACTCTAAACTGTCACCCTTGCAGGATCCTCCAGATTGAGTGTGTGGCTGATAAGAATAGATGGGATCGGACGAGTGTGTGGAACTCATGCTTAAGTCATCCATGATTTAAATGTGTCCTCAAGGAAAAGCTGCCTTTCTGTACATCTACATGTCCTAGTTAGCTACCATCTGTGCCAGGAATACCACCAGCATGCTACTGCCTGTGCAAGGAATGATGGGAAGTTGGACCTTGGAGTGACCCTTTCGACAGCATATTTTAACACTTTGCTTGCTTTTGTCTCTGGTCTTCCAGGTACGACCGCGTGGAGGTTTGGATTGAAGTACAAGACGGACAACCTCAAGACATGGAATAAAGGGAGTTCGGAGGCAACTGAAACAACTTGAGTCAGATCCATAAATAAAAGAAACGGACATTTATTAAACAGGCTGGTGGAGCGTAAGGAGGACAGAGGGTGAAGCAGAAGAGGAGTGAAGATGGGGTGTGGTCAGACGCTCGCCACGTTTCTCCTGGACTCTACAGTTCACTCCGTCAGCCGCCGGTCAAAGCAGGAGTCTCTTCGCTAAAACCTGAGCAGCTCATTTCACCTGCTGGAGGAGCCCCCACCCTCGGTGATGTGATGAATAAGTTTGAAGTCCTTGGCATTGTGGGAGAAGGTGGGTGGTTTTACACAGCAAATTTTACTGCATGTTTGTAGAACGTGAGGACTGTTCATACTATTGTTAACCTACTGCTCTGATCCTGTTATCAGGGCCACTGAGGTCATATCCACTGTATGTATTTTTCTATGGGGATTTGTGTATTGTTGCAGCCTAAAGCACAGTTTACATTGTACAGCTGAAACCAGTGATGTGTACACTGTTGTCAGATCTTGTATCTCCACCATGTCCCCTATTGAGGAGCTTAGCATTATTGACACAATGAAGAGGGATTTTAAAGGGGTTTATGAGCCTGAGAGGTTGGAGAAGTTTCTCATAGAGTAGCATGTAATCCTTCAAGACTGTCCTCACAAGGAGAACGACAGCATTAGTCATTTGTTTACCATGTATTCTCAAGTAGCTTTCAGGGCCTTTGTTTACCTCAACTGCAGAGAGAACCAGGCCTTTATCTAAAACAGGCTTGTATTAGACAGGTCTTTATTCCTATATTTCCCTGTTTTATAAGTATATCTTATCAGATTTGTTTCCTGATCTGCTCCCGTTTTAATTTGCTGTTGATGCAAACTCAAAACATCCTCCATGTTTACATGTTGTCTTGATAGTGTACGTTTCCACAGCGTGGAAGTGCAATAATAGATTCATGTCATACTCACCACTCTGCTGCTCTGAGTTTCTTCTCTCTTAACAGAAATACTGTTTCTCAATCTGTAATCTGTAATTATTTCCACTTGCTTCCATTTTGCAGTTTTTTCAAGCACGGTTAAGTTCCCATCAATGAAATTTAAGACTTCCTGGATAGGTGTTTCACATTAAAAGCCCTCCAGCAGCTCAAAGGGCACGATCCATCCCCTTCGTGGTAGGAAGTGTTGAGTCTCACACACTGTAACAGAGTAGAAGCAACTATAATTAATTAGTGAAATAAAAGACTATTTGTGTTATAAAGAGAAACTCGAAGCAGCAGAGTGGTGAGTTTGACATGACTTTGTAGTACTGATGGAATTAGTGCTGTGGAAATGTACAATATGGTGACTTTACTATGTGAGCTATCAGAGTACAACTAATTCCAGCCCCTCCAAATGTTTTTTTTACCCAGCCTTTATTTGTTCATGCTGGGCACATGCCTGGCTATTATTTGAGAGTCTGACATTATTTGAATACTGGCCTCTGTTTGAGTTTTACGGTAAATGAGAAAAACAAGCAATGTTTCTGTTTGACTGACAAAGACCTCTTGTGGCCGTGTGAATTATGACTCTTGTCTGTCGGGAACAAAGGTGGATGTTGGCATAACACTGAAAAATCTTGTAGGGGGGAACTCATGGTGGATGTAAAGTATGTGACTCTAACACAAAAATATCCATAATTGGAGATATCAGTTTTCACTGGATCACGATGACATGTTTTTATTAGACTTATACCAATATTTCTTCAGCTTCTACACATCTTTGCACTACTTTCAAGCCAAGGAAAGTTCAAATGTAAAGGGATTCAGTATTTCCTGATTAGAATTTTATTCCTCTCACAGTGAAACATTCGCCATTGCAGAAATGATCTAAAATACTGAGGTCATGAGCATAAGCCTCGATTGTGTGCTTCTGTGTGTGTTTGGCAGAAGAAGATAAAGGCTGGTCAACTCTTGCTCCAGTGACAACATTGATGGCTGGTCAGAAAATGAAATAAATGAGGATAAAATTTTAAGTCTAGCTACAAATGACTCTCAAGTTTTCCACACACAGGTCCTTCACACATCAAACCATGCAGAAATGATTTCCTTCAGTCAGCAGCATCATTTGTAGCTGATTTCAGTGAGCTGGACTGACGTGCATCCCTGGCTTCACTCTAATGTGAGAAGGCAGAGTAACCGAGTGTTTATTGTACTGTTGATAATTCTCACTAACTGTGATCTACATCGGTGCTTGTCAGCATACATTAATCAAAAAGTTAGATACTCAAAGAACTGCAATTAAATGATGGAAGATTTAAAGCAACAGAAACACAAAGTTTTTCTTTGTTTTTACTTTTCTTAAAGTCAATATGTGAAGAATTTGTACTTATAGTGTCTTTCAAATTAAATAATTCTGATGGCATGAGTTAAAGGCAATCATTTCATGTAAATTCACATTTGAAAGCTTTCTTTAAAGGATATTGTCAATGTTCCTCAACATAAAAACAAGGCAGTCTCCTGGATAATTTAACTGTACGTTAAATTTATGTCATCGCTGTTAGTTTTAATTATTTCAACTTTCTTTAACTAAGAAATCATCTTTTTTCTGTCTGTTTGACATGAGAAATGACTCTAAATACCTCAGTATCTGTGGGTCTTGGCTGCCAGTGCTATAAAGAAGAGACCCATCAGAGTCATGAATCAAACCTAGAGCAAATTCAGAATACTTTGGTTGTTGCAATCAGGAACGAAACACTGTATCATAGCTGCTGAATTCTTTCAAAATTGACCCAGAATCCTTTTTATCTGCATTTTCAGGTTTCCACAAAGCGTAACCTTTAGCTGTACGCAAGAGAATTTTAAGCTCGTTGATTGGGTGTTTCTTACAGAAATGCTCCTTGGGAGTCGCTGATGACTTCTCTCCTCACTAATGATGCAGTATACGCATTCTTGTACTTGTACGAAGTTGCTCATCTTTTGTACCGATAATTCAACCTGTGGGTTGATGTCCATCCAAGCCTTGCAAGTGCTCCAACCTAACATTGTCTATGGAAAAAGCGTTTTTACTTCTGGAATTTGCAGCCTGTTTCACCAAGTTTGCAACATGTAAGCTACAATTTGCAGCATAACATAATTTCCTCTTACGTTAAATTTGACACATTTCAATAATCAAAACAAACGTACTTTTGACCCATGTAAGAGCTTGTGGGAGATCTGTACAATAGAACTCAAAAATCTCCCAATATCTGTAATTTGTGATCTGCGTGTCAACAGATCTCGTAAATTGCCTTTGTGAAACAGGCACCTGGATGTCTAAAATAACTCCTCCCTTTTTGCGACACTGTAACAACGAACGTTTTATCATAAGGTGTGTTTCCATCCACCTGCTTTTATACGCATGTTCAATTTGCACATTAAAAACAGCTGAGTGGAAACGCCGAAAATTGCAAAAAGGTTTTTGCGCTTGGCTGAGGTGGAAAGGTTGGTGCATCGTTAAAAGCAAAATGCGACAAAGTGCAATGGAAACAGACTTAGTGAATAAATCACGACATACATGAAGCATGTGACTGAAGATATGAAAAAAGCGGCAGACAAAAATGATCTGTGTGGAGCGATGAGGAGGCTGTAACCTTCCTCAAAATAATACATGAAACAAACAAATTACATATTTTCATCATGTTTTCTGCATTGTTTTTCACCATTTGAGATTTGACTGGTGCTCATTTAATTATCTTGTCGTGCCCTCTTCCTCTGCAATGGTATAATGGCAACCAACTGAAGAATTGGCGCCACCTATTGCTTATCTCAACCAACTCCTTCTAATCACGTAACGGTTCATTCACATTTTCTTTTGCAGACTTTCTCGAAATTCGCGATACATTTGGATGGAAACCTAGCTATAGAGGGTTTGTTTCATTAATCTTTCTGAAAAGCTGAACTATGTTCCTGCAGTTTTCTGTCCATATCCACAGTTTTTCCTGGATAGTCATGACAACCTTGTCCATTTAAAAAACATAAAACAGTGATTCTGTCAGTATTCATCAACTACAACTATCACAAAGCTTGTGGTAGGGAATGTTAACAAAAACAATTGTTGCTGTACCTTGTTTCAGCTTATCACAAAGAATTAACGTACCGTTCAAAGGAAAAGCCATTTTGTTACAGGTGCTACTATGACAGAGCCTAGCTAGGAAAAAGGATGTAACCTCAGCTCTCCATAAGACCCAAATTGTAAAAACCTTTAAATCCCAGCACAAACATCAGGCCACTGACGGCTAAATACATCCCCCTGAGCCAGAAAGACTAGAAGTAATGTGTGATTGGTAGGCTTTTGTCCTCAAGATGATTTCCACTTGTAAATTAGTAACATGATAAAACTGGGCGAGGAGCCACGGCTTGATTTTATCTGTTTGTTTGTTATTGCCTCGTGCCCCAGTTAAATTAAAAAAAAATTAAACTGGCACAACTGGGAGTGGACACGTAGTATCTGAGATTAGCAGCGTTTGCCTGACCTTATTATGTTGCATGTGTGATTTAAATGGCAACAAAAGCAGTTTGGAAAGATAAGGAAAACAATTAACTTCAACCAATGCAAGTCTGGCTGACCTGCCTAGAAAACAGATTTACAGCCGCAGACCTGACATCTGAAATATGGATGATCAACCAAGAACATGATGTGCTTTGCAAAGACAGAAAGCTACTGTGTGTGTGTGTGTGTGTGTGTGTGTGTGTGTGTGTGTGTGTGTGTGTGGTGTTAGTTGTCAAAGGTATAAGCATGGTGTGTGTTGAGTGTGTGGGAGAGTATATGCCTCCGCCTCACCTATTAACTGTTGTTTCTCTGGTGGTTCTCACCTACTGCACCTGTTTTCTATGAACGTGTTTGTTCGAGGTTTAGGAGGCCAAAAACGTAATTAAGATGCAGAAACTTAAGCTCACGTCTCTCACTCACTTTTCATTGGTCTTTTGTGTCTTTCTCCCTATTTCTCTGTCCAGGAGCGTATGGAGTGGTGCTCAAGTGCAGGCATAAGGTAAGACAGCATTTCTCATTTCTTGTAAGTCTAACCGTCACTTGTATGGAAATATTTATGGTTTGGTATCATTGTGATGTGATAAGTCTTTGTGTTGCAGTGCATTTTGTCAGAGGGTGATAAAGAATCAAATGTAAATATGTAGACAACGAAACTCGAGCTGCAACAGTTACTTGATTAATCAATATTTGGGTGAAAGAAAATTGAGCGGCATCTGTTTTGATAATTGATTAATTATTTGAGTCATTTTTCAAGCAAAAATGCCAAATATGAGCCAGGATTTGCTGCTTGTTTTTGGTTTTGGACTGTTGGTCGGATAAAACAAGCAATTTGTGCTTTGGAAAGTTGTCATGGGCGTTTTCCACTACTTTACGTTTCATAAACTAAATGATTAATCGAGAAAATCATGTAAATATTCTGCCCTAAATTAAATAAAACTGGGAAGAGGATGTCTGATATTTCAGTTTCATTGGGCTTAATGTAAAATGTAAATGTCTCAGACAAATGCAACAACATAGAAATTTGCATCAATTAACTAGGAATATAAAAAGTCACACTGTGCAGATATTAGAGAGAGGAAATACAGTCTACAATACCCTGATGTCACCAGTTGCTTGCAGTGTGCAAACTCATAAACTTCAGTCACGTGGTACTGACCTACTCTCTTGCATGGTTTATTTATGTCACATTGTATGTATGAATCTGAAATGTTCTCCGAGAAAGGCTGGTGTAGAATGTGGGTTCCAACGGTGGCTCTTCAAAAAAGTATTTAAATTTATGCCATTAATGTGCTTGGTATGCACGGAAGCGAGGCATGCATGGTGTGACTCATCCAGCAGTGCCTACCATACGTGACTGCATGGTTCCCAGCTCATGTATTCCTGCTGTATCTTCCTCTGCTTGCTGTTTCTCTGCAGTGTGTTTCTCAACCAAAGGCAATGTTTTCAACCTGTGGAGGTGCAAATTCTAAAGTTGCTAAGGGATTTTTTTTAACGTAACCCAAAAAAGAAAGAAAAGAAAAATGGCTAATAATGACCAATATAGAGTCTTATTTGTTTCACTTTTACTTTAATTGGAAAAATCTCAACTTTTAAGATAGACTGTGTGACTCATGCTAATCAGCCACCACTGTGAAAACAAGTGACAACTGTGGGATAATTATGAATGCTAAAATATAATGTATTAGTAGCACAAAGTAGAGTCAAAGTCAGCAAAAAGGCTCAGTCAGTTACACAGACATGTCTATCTATGTTGTTATGTGTCTCTTCCATAAACCGCTGACCCAAACAGCTGATCTGCAGCCTAATAGCTACAGTGTGCAGCATGCGTAGAAATACGGAAGTTCTACGGTTGAGAAGTACTAGTGCCAAAGCAAAGGGCTGTCTGATGGCAAGGTAAAGCGGTGAAAATGTTCTAAATATAGCATACACTTAAACTGATTTTTTTAGATGGCTACAGTACATTTTAGTGCTGTCCCCGTCCACAGCAGTGCATAGCTTAGCTTCCGTGCCGGTACTCCAATGTGACAAACTGGGAGCGCGCCAACCGCCATCTACTGTAGGTAAGACACTGACTATTGACAAGTACCTCATACAACCTCACTTCAAAAAAATCCGAAATATCCCTTTAATACAGATTGAAGATTAGATTTTTCCCCACATTCAAAGGGTAGAAAAATTTTAGGTAAAAATTGTCAGCCTTATAAGGTTGCAGCAACAAAACCCCATCGTGTATTGAATTGAGCAATTAATTAATTATTATTATTTTTCTGCTTAGTTATAATTATGTGGTGAAAAAGTAATGCTATCTGTACCTACTCAATATATAAAAATACAGCAGCCCTCACTGTAATAGTCATTTTATGCTTGATATTTGTTTACATGACTGTATATAAGAAAAAAATAGATTGTCATAAGAGATGGGTTGATGTTTGGAAAATATGGCATGCACTTAAGAGCCTTTTAAATAAGTATTTTTTTAGGAAAACCTAAGATTTGTCTTGTCTAGAACTTCTATTGATCTGGCCCCAAATTTCACCAATTAAATCCAAAGTTAAACCAGACCACCTCTCAAAGTAAAGAATACCTGCTGAGGACACGGAGACCTGTAACTAGAATAAATTGGGTTTTCTATTCCTTGTTTCATTCAGTTTTTTGCACACAATGAAACTGGCTCATGGAGGTATTTTCCACACTGGCTTTTGGCATCTGAGTTGTCCATCTTGTGTGGAGTGGTGATGTTTTAGAGAGCAGGAACAATATGTTCAGAAAACTACCAAAAGTAGAACAGAGTGAATACACTTGGAGACAATCTCTGAGGCTACAAATATCTTTAAATCCATCAACACTGTTATGAATGAAACACCAAACTGATCAGACAGGAGTGGGGTTAATGGCAGATTACTGCGACTATTATTAGCAGCTGCATTCAAGGCCTCATTAATAAAGTGATGTTAACCAAGAGTTTAATCTGAATGAAAGAGGCAGTTACTGTAAAGGTCAGCAAACACACTTCCTTTTTCATAATTTATAGTGGGATTGGGTATAACACATTTTGCATCTAAAATTAATTGATCCACAGTGTGCTCAATAAAATACAATAAATAAATTAGACATGAAAAATAATCAGTTCAGGAACTGTCTGTACTTTTATGTACTTTGATTTTTAATTAAACTCATGTTTGTCCCCCGGTTTAATCACCTGTACCACCAACGATGGTGAACATAATACCATATTTAACATAATGCTCACAGCACATAAATAATAGAAGTAGTGATAAATCAAAAATGGTATGAAGTCGGAGGACTTTTTGCCTCAAACTCCCAAATAACTCAGTTTACCAGTGGAGAAAGAAATCCCAGATATACACATTTTAGATAATCCCACTGTAATGTACAGTATTGTATATAGATTAAGTAAATAGCTATTCAAGAACCATACAAGAAATGTGCCATTTTAAGACAGTACTTTGTAGCTCTGTCTGACTGTAAGACAGAAAGAGAAGACTCGTACATTCATTTAAGACAGATCAGAGACTTTTCAGAGTTTTCTTTACTCAACAATGTGTAAAAAATCAAAGTTAGAAATTGCAATTAAAATTTAATTTTAGGTGTCTTTTACTGGGAGGAGACTGTAGCTGTAGGAGTCACAGCAGCCACAAGAAGCCATTTTCACATTTAATACTGCTGAAACAAAAACATATGGGAATCATTTATCTTATATATCAGCATAACAGCTTTTATTCTCATACCATCAAGCCTGGGGCACTATTTTCTTACACCAGACATCATCTTTAAAATTGTGTCAAATCAAATTTTGATTTAAGTTGATAATGTGACATTGACCTACATTCAGGAGTTTATTAAGTTCTAAGAAAACAACACAGAAAAGATTTGTTCATGCCAAATGCCATTTTTAAGGTGTTTGGGCAAACCTGTCTTATAGAAATGATGCTTATTTACTAATTTGTGTCAGCAATAATGTTTTGAGGGGAAAGGTAATTGCTGCTTGCATTATGTTCCCCAGCAACGATTTTCTTGTGCACTGCATGTAAGCTGTAGGGAGGTGGTTCTGGTGTATGGTGGGCGTACAGGCGTAGTGCAGGACTTTAGGTTCTCCAGTGTCAAAATCCTGAGAACAATGAAGTTAAGAAAAACAATCAATAAAATTGGTTACTGTCTTTTCCATAATAATGGTAGTATAACAAAACTAGAAATGCTGTGTAAACTTCTTTATTGTAACACTACTTTTCCGTTACAGATATATAATTGTTGTTTTTGATCTTTCCTACAAAGAGAACTGTGCTTTACCATCTTATTTTTAACTGATATTCAGTTCTAGCGTATTTTTATTAACTGTAAATTAAAAAATGTACAGTTTTTTTAAATTGAAAAATATACTTCGCACATTTTTTCAGCCCTGAGTAGTGTCTGCAGGTATTCCTTCCAGGCTGCATACAGCTCCAACAACCTCCAAAAGGGTCTGTAAAGCACTCGCAGCACTGTTAAGCTTATTGCTTTGAGTGCACAGTAATAATTGAAGGCGACTCAGATTGTGTATCAACATTTTTATCAACTCAACTCTCTGGATTATGGTGACTGGACAGTCAGAGAACAACGTTCAGAGAGACTTTAGTAAGAAAATCAACCTGAAACTATAAAAGTGAGCGGGACAAAAATAGGCTTTTGGAAGGTGAAGGGGACATGCGCACCCCCCAACATTCCCAGTGGAAATTATGGTTGCTACGAGTCAGTATTGTATTTTTAAGAGAAGATACTGTAGGAAAAACAAGTCCAAGTGTCAGTGAAGATTTCGCTGACACATTTAATATCACCATTTTGCGACTTGGCAGATGTGTTAACTAATACATACAAAACATATTTCCTAATTATGTTGATTAAAGAAAATGTAAAAAAAGAAAAACTGCTGTTGTAAATTAGTACATAGTATGTAATTTATAATGCAGTATATAAATGTAATTTCTAGGAGACAAGGTTGGTTTAGGTCCCGGGGTTCTTGCAGAGGTAAACAGTCTGCACTGACTTATTCATCAACCAGTAATTTATTTCATTAACAATGATTTCTCAATTTGTATTAAAAAGTTTAGCACATTAAAAGACTTCTTGCACAGACTCAAGTCTTATCTTACAGATAGACCCACACTGTATCTTCTCACTTATTTATAGATTTTACCTACCGTATACATATAATTCTCACTCGTGGAAATACTCCACTAAACTGAGTCAGACTGAGTCACATTAGCCACAGTGAGCTACATTAATCAAAATGTTCTGTAGTAAAGATTCATCTGTGTGGATAAAGCAACATGTTCTGCTTTGACGGCAAAGAATTACATATTTTTAGTCTCCTTTTATATCATTCCTTCTGTCAGCACATTCATGAACATAATATATTTGTGAAAAACACCTAAGTCCACACGTAGAGCGAAAGAGAGGACGACTGTGGGAGGAGTGACAGTCGCAGCAGAGTCAACAAGAAAGGAGAGCGTAAGAGATGGAAAGACATTTTTTAAATGTTTAATGCTGCTGCTATCCTAATGTGTTTCTCATTTCTTTTACATTAAGAAAGAGTCAATCTTATNTGACAGATGAAGGGGAAATTAAACTGAACCAGAACGAGTTTGTGTTTCTGAATTCAAAATGGGGTTGATTCATTATGGAGTACTGTGAGTGCTCGCTGTTTGCCCTGTGGTCCCTTTTTGTGTATGTGCCATTTGTGCATGTTTCTTTCATTTTAGGCTCCACATTTGTCCCTTGACCAAGAAGTTCTCTCAACGCTGTGCTTCATGAAAATTTTAAATGAGCCATAAATTATATACATAGAGTGAAATTCTAAATATGCAAACACTTGCATTCTGGACCCATGAACAAAGTGACATGGCAGGCAGAACATGATGGTGAGAGAGGAAGTTGCAACCCCACAGAGGCAGATAAAAGCTAAAGTAAAGAATGGTCTGCATTATAGGACGTGAAACTGACTGAATGTGGACGTGTGTTGTCACATTTCCCTCGTCTCGTCTTCCAAAGATGTCTGTCTGTTGTGTGGGGAACGCTTAAGTGTTTGTGGTTACGGTCTTTGTCAGCTAAAGTTAAATGCTGCATTTGTGAGACAAATGTTTCTCTATCAACACTAGTTTAGAGAGGAAAAGGCACGAGAAACCAGTCTCTGGCTTGGTGGTTCGATCTCCTGGGGCAAGACACTGAACCCTAAGTTCTTCCTGATTGACATGGACATGCGTGTCAACTCCGTGTGTGAATGAGTTGAGTGAATGAGAGGTTAAATGTGAAGCGCTTTGTCCGTTAAGGTAGAAAAAAGCGCTATTTAATGGCAGTCCACTTACCATTTATATATAAATGACTTGGTTTCCTATATTGGTATTTGTGTGCAAAAGCTAACATAGGTTAGTTTGGTGAGAGAACAGCTGAGAGAAAAATATAAATATGTATAAATATACTGTGGCTGAACCACAATATGGTTTCATGCTTGCATAGCACAAATCAACCTAAGCCAATAGCATTTTAGGTAACTGAATCAGCACCGCAACAGCAATTTATTCTCAGCGAATCTCGATTTCATAAAAATTTGAATATCAGCTACCACAGTGTGGTTATGTCCAATCCTTTCTGCTGCACTAAGTTACCAAAAAGTGAGATGTGACATTTTTCCCACTCTTATAACAGCGTAGGGGATTCATTTTCACATGTAGAGCCAGAGACTCAGACCATGGAAATAAAAGCTTTTTAGCTTTGCTGCAAGAGAGCAGTTATTTTTACTTTTCTCAGCTGGAAACAGGGCAAAAGAGAAAAGGGTGGCAGAGGGAGAGAGCGAGAGAGAGAGAGAGAGAGAGAGAGAGGCAACGTGTGAGTGTGTGATGCAGAGGGAGGTATTGAATATGGAGACTATGGCTGATGGTAAATGGGTCACCCTGTTGAGAGTCTACAGCAGACCTGTATATGGTTGAAGGAATCAGAGAGAGACTGAGCACCGGGCTAAAACCCAACCAGGTGACTCAGAGGAGACTGTACTACGAAGACATGAAATGCATTTTACATGTGCATTCCTGTATAAATTATATATACTTTACAGTACAGTATATGTTGGATGGAACATTTAATTAGTCGAGCGAATGTGTGCTAGGGTTTGTGCAATGTTCTGCCACTTTATGGAAGTGTTGTATTAGCGTATGTGGGTGTGTGTATGGAGGCTTATGTGTTATCTTGAATTTGTGTTTTAGGAGCGACAATAGCACAACCTACACGCTAGCCAGTGTTTCCTGGAGTCTATACAGTATCTTTGGGCTGTATTGTTGTGCTGTAGGAACATGTTAATTAATTACCGGTAGTTGATCAACAGAAAATTCATTAGGGACTCTTTGATAATTGATTCATTGTTTAAGCAAAACACGAAACATTCGCTGGTTATGGATTCTCACATGAAGTTTTGTTTGATTTTTTCTGTTTTAAATCTTTGTAAGCGTGATACTTTTGTTGTTTTTGACTGTTAGTAAAGCAATGTAAGCAATTTCACCTTGAGCTCTAGTTACTTTTGCATATGTAATTTTTTATATATACAGGTTGATTATCAAAAAATAATTGATATTAATGAGTGATGAAAATAACTGTTAGTTGCTTCAGGTTTTGTCACAGTTTCAGATACAAGTTTCGACTGTTTTATCTTTTATCATCTTTAAGAGCAAAAGGTCAGCAGTGTAATTAGCAGCAGGCAATACGCATAAATTCCCCTTATCATGGTTTATGTAATTTTATATCACAATATCAATAAACATTGTGATATAGTAAATGTTGTGGAAAAGTAAGTGGATCTTGAGTTAATATTGTTAAAACTGTTAATGGATAAAATAACCAGATGGAAATGTTTGTTTTTGTTCAATCCAGTGACTTAATAGCAGACAGATCAAGAAACTTCATCACAAAAATCATACTTAAATCCAATATTACCAAATGTATATTATCTTTCTGTATATATCATTATATCGTCCAGCCCTAGTTCCCACTTCACTTGGAAGACATCACTTCCAAATTAGTTAGTGATACCAATATTGTGATTTCCTTGTGTCTTCTTGGATTTTCTGTGAACAAAAGTTTACTTTATGTAGATGGGGCTCTTTACTTGATAGCTGTAAAGGTCTGTTATTGGTTATTCAAGTGAAACCTCGCCGTGTATGTGTGTGTTTGCAACAGAAAACTGGTTTTACTGTAAGTTGAATCGCTTTTGTGTGATTGAGAGTACCAGAATGGATTGATATTTTTTTTCTTCTTTGCGATTTGTAATTTTCATTATTTTGCCCCCAAATGTATGTCCAGCATTTCATCAATGCAGCAACTCATATACACATACATACATATACATACACATATACATATACATATAAAAGTCAAAGGGGAGACTGAACATGAGTAAAATACAGGACCACGAGTAAAAGAAAAACTATATGCAGTTTCACTATTACATATAAAGATGGCATGGAAGAAAAGTGGAGGAAAAAAGGGGGAGTCAGTCCTATTAATCGGGCCCATTAATAAATAATTCCCCCTTTTCCCATTTAGCATGATAATGATGACCAGACATGCATTGATATTAAAAGATAAACAGTTGCAGCAACATCCCCACTTCTATGGCATAGTACATTTATTATGCTATGGTAAGGTAAAACATTCATGGCTGATGTTCCTGTGGAAAAAAAGCTTCACTCTTTTGTGTAATGTGACAATCAGGACCTGCTCATGTCATCAGCAGAAAATTAGCAAGCCTGAAGCTATTTTTAGGTGTGCTGACTTAACAGTGGATCAAAAGGTGAATCAGTGGAGGTCAGAGGGACAACACACGAGCACAAGCATCATCAGGGCATTGCAAGGTGCTGCCACAGAGCTTGAAATGTCACATATTCTGTATGTGTTTCTTCTGTTTTGCATGGTAAATACAGTAAATCTCCCAGTTTGCTTTTCAGATATGCTTCCCTTCACTGGAGACTGTAACTTTACTCTGAGGATTAAGCGTTAGAGCTGTAAATCCATGTTATTTGATTCCATTCGTCTCTCAAGTGAAAATCCCTAAACAGACAGCTTTGTATTAAGAAAGCGTCTTCAGTCAAACAACTGGCTTGTGTGAGCGAGAGCGCGGACAGTCCTCACCGCGTGGCCCCCTCTCCACACTGAGGCTGACTCTGTTGTCTGACCCTCCGTAAACAAAAGGACGATAGAGGAACGTGAGAGTATCAGAGGACGGAGGGAGGCTGGCCTGTATGTTGTAATTCCCTCTGGACTGCCGTCTTCACTAGCTCCAGCCTCAGGGTCCAACATTTAGATTGAGATTAGGATAGACGGGTTTCCTATTTAATCAAGGCACACAATGTCATGACAGCAAATATATTCACTTTTTTGGAATTTAGAAATTAACACTACTTTCTGGAAAACAATAAAATTATGCTTTTAGAAGTATGTTTGCACATGACACACTTTCTTTTATGACACGCTACATGTTTAGAGACATCCAACGGCTTTAATTCAAACTTGACACTTCGACTTCCAGCTAGTAGCAGAAACTTTTAACACCGACTAAAGCAATAAAGTAATTACTGCTGGTGGTAGAAGAAGAGAGTAGCACGGATTAGAAACACTCAATATTGTAAGCTTGTATATAATTGCTGCTGTTGTCAGCAAAATATGCCAGACATGACACGCACTGTGGAACAGCTCATGATGTTACATTCCTGCAGTGAATGCAGGCAAGGCTTCACTCATCATGAAAAGAGACTGTGTGCACACTTGTGAATCGCTGCCTAACTTGGTGTCAATGTGATTTTATTTTTCTCCGAAAAATCATAACAACATGATGCATTTTCTACCTAAAGCTCTCAATCTCCCTCCTCGTCTATATATAGCCTCACAAATCTAACCAGTTATTCCTCACCATTTTCTTGGTAAAAACCATCCACAACATCAAAGTGCAGGGCTCTGACCAGACTGCTAGTTACTATAGTATAGTATTTACTCTGAAACGTGGCATTAAAATGTTGATTCCCATCATTTATATACATGTGTAGCTCAATCCCTTTAGTCTTGAGAATAGTTCCCCCTAAACACAGTCCAGTGGGGTAATCATTTAAGCCTTCAAAACCCATTATAAATCTCATTTTCAGTAATGGGAAGCTCCCACTATAGCCTTAAATATTCCACTGAAAAACAGGTGGTGAAAGCGTGATTCTTATCGGGGTTGAATTCGCTATATTTTTCCCAATTTCCTGACTCCAGCATGGATGTAGCCAGTAGATATAAATCCAATAAAACCTGGTAAAGAGTATATGAAGACATGTGTGGTCATCCTGTGGGTTTCCTGTTTGTAAAAAAGATTTCTAATGTTTTTTGAAAACCATAAAAGAAATCTTGACTTGTGTTTAAAACCTGTGAAAAGCTGCAGCAAAAAAAAAAAAAGCTTTTCACTTTATGATCAGAAACAAAACCTACCCCTTTTATTGTTTTCCAGCAAAAGTGTACGTTGTGTCTAAACCGTACCATTCCAGTCTTTGAAGCTACGGGGAATCTCTGAATCTGCAACAACACCAGCTTGTAAAATTCAGCAAGGTCAATCAAGCAACCTGCACGAAGCTGAAGGAGACCTAAGATGCATATTAACTATGCCAAGGATGTGTTTTTGTGTGCGAGTGCCCTGTGGTGAAATAATTGAAATGAGAGCACCAGCGTGGCTCTTGTGTTGGCACTGCCGGCAACTTGGGCACACATTTTTGTTTTTTTGTTTTTTCATATTAAGAGAGAATTAATTTAAATATCCTCACTGTTTCTCTTATTTCTCCTTTTCGCCTTTTCACTCTACAAATACTTTCTATTTATCTTAATATTCTTTGTATCTTTGTATCTGTCTATCTTAGAAGGTCGCTGAAGCCTTTGTTTGACTCAATAAGTTGTTTTCTTTAGTCCTAACACAACTCACATCCTCGTTTCTTCACAGGACACCAATGAGCTAGTGGCCATTAAGAAGTTCAAAGACAGCGAAGGTGAGTGAAGGAGGGAGGAAAGGGAGGAGAGATGGAGGAAGAGTCGAACGGCTGTATCATTTCTGTCTCTTTACGCAGAAAATGAGGAGGTCAAGGAGACGACTCTTCGGGAGCTGAAGATGCTTCGGACACTGAAGCAGGACAACATCGTCGAGCTGAAGGAGGCGTTTCGCAGGAGGGGGAAACTCTACCTTGTCTTTGAATATGTTGAGAGGGTCAGCTTAATGACACTATTATTATTATTTCACTGTGTGTGCACGCTATGCACACATTCATTCTTACATGACATATCACTCTCTTGCTGTATCTAGACTCCCAAGTTTCAGGATGTTGAGGCTGCTCAGTTAAACATAAAAAAGCGTCGCCATGGCAACATATGAACTATGCTGTTAGTGAATAATGGTATTCCCCACTGTGTTGCCAGGGTATCCAGCCAAGTGTTTATTTCACGACAGGTTTTATTCTCATACTGTATTCTAGTCATTTTAGCACGGTGTCCCCTCACGCTCCCCCCGGTCAGGGTTTAAAAAAAAAAAGAGAGAGAGAGGAACCCACACTGTGAGAGTTATCTAGAAAATACTAGAAAACAACATTCATATTTTAAAGCACACTTTCACCAAACCAAACACTTAAACCAGCAGCTACACCTCCTAGCTCTTTCTACAGTTAAATTTGTTGTGGCTTGCAGAACATGCTGGAGCTCTTGGAGGAACTGCCCAACGGTGCACCGCCTGATAAAGTCCGCAGTTACATCTACCAGCTCATCAAAGCCATCAACTGGTGTCACAAGAATGAGATAGTACACAGAGGTGAGGAGTTTATCTTTAATTCAATATTTATGTCTCTACTGCAAATATATCGATGTCACTTATTCTGAGTGTTGAGTCTCAAAATCACATATTTCTTATGTAAAAGGAGGTGGAATCTGCCAGTGATTCAAGAAATTTGTGACACTTTTGTTGCTTGAAATGATGTCAAAAGGAGAAATTACATTGGAGTTAACTGTAAATGCAGGCATATAACCCACACAGGGCCGTAGGTGCCATTCAGGTGTCGTGTCCTCAGTATTTTTTCTCGGAATTTTGAATTCTGGGAATTGAATATTTAAATGTAGTCCTGTTCCAGACATCTGTCCAGTCCAGTCCAGTGTTGTGGCCATTGACAGCTGTATATGCACTTAAGGAAACAATTGACCAATCAGAGCTAAGTAGGCGGGATTAATAATGGGGACTTCATCCTCCCATAAAGCTAACTAGCTACTTGTGAAAAATAGCAACAGAAAAATGTGCGGATGAGATTGCAGCAGCTGTAAAAGTTGTTGTAAATTGACTTGCAGAAAGAAACAACTCGTATATTGACATATTGTTTTGATCAGTGTGAAAAACGTTACCACAGTTTTTATTTCAGGTCAAATAATGAAAACATTTTAATGATTTGATTATTGTTTTTTTGTTTTTTAAAATAATAGTAACTCCTAAAATCCTGGTTACGGCCCTGCACCCGCTGAGCTGTATAAAGGAAAAACAGGTCTTCAAGAGTCAACATTTGACTAAATCACTTGTTAGGAAGTATGTTTTATCATGTTTATTATTATGTATTTAATCTTTTCTCTTCATGCACACATAAAACACATCTTGGAGCCTTTCAGTACTTTTAATAATCCATCCTGCCGAGCAGTTTCTCAACACATGGTCATTTTGATTTTCAGAGAAAATTTCTCTGTGTCTCTCCTCCAGATATCAAGCCGGAGAACCTCCTCATCAGCTCTGAGGATGTTCTCAAACTCTGTGACTTTGGTGAGTCTTCGATCTTTTCCTTCTGTTCTTTACAGCAGCCATATTGTCCTGAGAGATTTACATGTGCAGTGCAGTAAAACCATACAGTCTGTGCACGTTTGCCTTGTCAAATAAAGGTAACTGCTTGTAAAATCGAGGTATTGTTTAACACACTGGATCAGCTTTTACTGGTGATTTATTAGACTTTCTGCTGTGTGTGTGGATTCGTCGTAATGCTGTCAAGTTAACTGTGATTCTTGCAGTTATATCTGTGATTTCATTTTGGCCAGTTTGGTTTCTTGGGCTCAGTTTGCTGTGAAAAATCCCAGCGTTAATTTGTCACCTTGTAAGTTGTGTATCAGAAGGATAAATTCTGCCACTGGGAAGCGGCCAACCAGCACTATAAAATGTCCTTTGGTGGTTGTTATCACCATGAATCTGCCAAAGGTATATTTCAAGAAAGTCAGGTTAATGTTAGGCACCTGTTTCCCCTGTAAAATACCAATAAATTTTATTGATACAGCACAGTTTCTCAGGTGTGTATTCTACAGTTGGATGAGTCTTTGCAAAATCACACGGTCAATTAGCTTTGCATAATTGGCTAATGCAGCCTTACTGAGTCAGCTGGGGTGAGATTTGTTTGTTATTCACTGTTGGAGCTGGCATTCTGTTTATTGTGATTTTTCATGCTTAAAATTGACTCTCTGTACACCAGTTATCCAAAGCACAGTCTCAGCCCGCCTGCAGTGACATAACTAATTAGAGCCTGATCACATGAGATGATGACCATGTTGTTACTGTGGCTGTCCAAACGATTTGAGTGCTGATTGTACTTTATTCTTACTAATTAGCTATTTATACCTTTATGTTAACTATCTGCATACTATCACTGGATAGTGATGGATGTCTAAAATACAGTATCAGGTCTATGTGATTTATTCATCTCTGTGTTTCTCTGGCTCAGGTTTTGCTCGTAACCTGTCTGAAGGAACAGATGCCAACTACACTGAATATGTTGCTACAAGGTGGTACCGCTCGCCTGAGCTGCTGCTGGGGTGAGTCTGTGTGTGTGTGTGTGTGCGTGTGTGTAGGAGACTAAGTGAGAAACAAGGAGAGAGAGAGAGAAAATTACCTCATTCTGTTGGCTGTTGCAAATCATTCTCAGCATTTATTTTTTCATCTTCTCAGACCTCCAGATGGGTGGAGTTTTTGTAGAAGATTGTATGAGACAATAGGGACAATACCATTTCCAATACATTAATTCAGGATATCAGCCGATACAGACAAAATCACTGCGAAGAACTCATCAGAATAATTTTCATGTAAAGTAACATTAGGCCAGGGTTTGAAAAACTCAAAAACTCATGCCTGCTATGACTCAATGAAAGTAAGTAATAGTGGGAACACTGAGTTTTATAATTATACCAAATCAATTGTATATAAAGGGACCTACCAGTGTGCCAAACTTTGAAACTTTGAAAAATTCCAAAGATCATGATAGTGTCAGGCTGAATTTTCCAGGAAATGTGTCTAAAATTATGCAGCAGACTAGAATAACAGTGGAATATTTCCATCTGATTGAATAGTGCAGGTGTATTTGTGTGTGTCTGTGTGTGTGTGTGTGTGTGTGTGTGTGTGTGTGTGTGTGTGTGTAGGAGACTAAGTGAGGCCTTTCTGTGTAGGGTTTGCATGTTCTCCCTGTGCCTGCGTGGGTTTCCTCCAGGTGCTTCTGCTTCCTCCCACAGTCCAAAGACATGCATGTTAGGTTAACTGGCGACTCTAAATTGTCCGTAGGTATGAACGTGAGCGTGAATGGTTGTCTGTTTCTATGTGTCAGCCCTGTGATTGACCCGCCTCTTGCCCAGTGTCAGCTGGGATTGGCTCCAGCCCCCCTGAAAACCCTCAAGGATAAGCAGGTATAGCTAATTGATGGGTGGTGCAGCTGCAAAAAACATGGAGTCTTGGCCGATACCTAACCCGTCTCATAAGGCCAGTATTGATGCTGATACTGATCTGATATAGCGGATTAGTGCATCCCTAGTATGAGATAGTGTAAGTTGTTCGACACACTAAAATATGCCACATATAGATATCAGTATAATATTAGCAGTTGAGGCTAGTGGTTTCCTAAACCTCCAGGGATCCATGAGGGAATTACAGGAAGTCCCCAGAGAAACGAGCAGCAGAAGTTACTCCAATAACAATATGCAAGAAAAGACTACTCTGCTCTTAGCTGTCATTCCTAATACATCCCTTACCTTGAGCATTACAGTTATGTGTCCAGTCATATCTAACATATTGTCATTGCATGATTTAGCTTAAGAAGTAGAGAAGTCTCTCAAGCTATAGAGGAACATTTATTCCTTCAGTTTATTAACTTTAGGGCTGCAACTAACAGTTTTCATTAATTTGCTGATTATTTTCTTGATTAACTGATAATTATTTGGTCTTTAAAACATCAGCAAAACATAGTAAAACATCAATATTCCCTACAGCCCAATGGTGACGTTCTTAAATGTCTTGTTTTGCCTCACCAACAATTAAAAACCCAGAAGATATTCAGTTCACAATGATGTCAGAGAAAAGCAACACATCTTATCATTGGAGACGCTGGAACCAGAAAATGTTTGTTGTTTTTGCTTGAAAAATTACTTAAGTGATTAATTATTTATCAAAATAGCTCCCAATAAATCATATCTGAGAGTTTCAGCTCTAATAGAATTACTCTGGACAAAAAGAAATTACATTTTATTAAAACTGGTCTAACATGGATCTACTAATGGATATGAAAAGGTTCCTAAAGACCTGGTTTAACTCTGTCCTGCAGGCCCTCTTTAACAGCTCAAAAACATACTTAACATGGTTTTATCAGCTTGATACATCATTACTTAATTTTATGAGAACTGCTTATACATATGATTTTGAACTGATGGCATATTTTAAAAGTCTGCTACTGAAGCATTACTTCTGTGTCTTGTCTGTACATGGCTTTTTTGCAAAATAAAGAAATATACAGTATATTTGTTCATAAAAAGCCCAATATAGCACAATAAACATGAGATATGTCCTTATTTGGTGTAATAACGCTGCTTTATTTTGTCACCTTCATCAAATGTGCAAGACAAGTTTGTGGTAAAAGGAAGGGTTACTACTTCAACACTTCTCTACATGTTGGGTTTTAATAAGGTCAGAAGAAAAGGAAAGTTATTTGAAAAAAATAGATTTTGCTATTACTATTATTATTTCTACACATACAGCAGTGGAGACACCAAACAATGTGCATGTTAAGTCAATGTTAACAAAACGTGTTAAAAGAAAGTGTTAAATGAAGTATTGTCTTTTGTGGTAAATGTCACCCATCTGGTAAGCTCTGTATTATTATTATTATTTTGTTTATTCAAATGTATTTATCAAGAGTTATATTATTTTTGCGTGTCTGTGTGCACAAGGTCGAGACACATAAACCATTTTGTTTTTTAAATTTTGTTTAATTGTTTAATTGTTTGTGTAATTTCCGTGTTCGCCTTTTTCATCCCCAGTGTTTTAGTTCAGAACACTGTGAAACAGCTTATTACTCATTTCCCCAAAAAGAGGCAATGATTCACCTGCTACGACATTATGACACGAACCACCGTGTGCACGCCGTATCCTGAGATCAAATTTCTGTTTCGCAGTTGTTTTTGTTGCTGATGTTGTTTTTGATGCTTTTGCTGCATTGAATGTCCATTCTAGCTCGGAGACAGCTGAACGTCATCTAGCCTCACTGCTGTAGCCTGATTTAGTAAATGCCCTGGAACATTTATTGAGACAGCGTTTGAATGCCGCCCACTCAAATACTCTCTCCCTCCAACACCACCGCTCCTCTGCTTCTCTGCTGCCAGATCTCTCGCCATTTCTCACCAGACTCCTCAGCTCCGCTCCCTCAGAAATGACCATCTTCTTTGTGAGCATCTCCATCAGAAACACAGCATCCATCATTTTATTTATCTGCACCAACACCACTAATAACATCACCCCCACCATCACCATCATCACCATCTCATAATCATCTCCTCTTCATTTGGAGACTTCATTTTCACCTCTATCATGCACATTCTCGTTTTCATCATCATCGCATCTGCCATCTAACTGACAAGGTCGTCACCAGCTATCATTGATGTTCTTCACATAAATAATATTTTGTGTCTTTCTCAGGGCTCCCTATGGAAAGGCAGTGGACATGTGGTCGGTGGGGTGTATCCTCGGGGAGCTGAGCGATGGACAGCCCTTGTTTCCAGGGGAAAGTGAGATAGATCAGGTTGGTGATCCCCAGGTAGCGGTGAAGCAAGTTAGACAGAAAATTAATCAACAACAACGATTAATTATTGTAAAAGTAATTTGTCAAATAAAAATGGCATGTATTTGAAGCGTTTCTTTAACTCGTATTTTAACAGTGTTGTGAACCCGCGTGAGACGAAACTCACAGTTACAGTTTTTTGGACTCAACACCTGGAATAGACAGATGTGTGTGTCTGATTGTTCAGACCAGACAAAATAAGCAGTTGGAAGACAACATGGTGGGCTCTTAGAGCTGGTGATCAGCATTTGTCCTTATTTTCATTTTCGAGACTAAACAAGTCCAGCCAAATTTATGTTTATTTACAGCCCAAAATCACAAGTTTGTCCCAGAGGGCTTTACAGTCTGTCCAACAGAGGAAACCTTCAAATGACTAATTGACTAATTACATAATTAGCAAATGGATAAATCAATACATACTCATACAGTATAATCAATAAATAATCATTAGTTTCAGCACTAGCCCGAAGCCACCATGAGACTTTATGGATTTTTGTATCCCATCTTTCATCCCAACAATTGAGAAATGTATGGAAATAATATGGAAAAGGTCAATGCATGTGCTCTCCTGATTTCCATCATTATCACCACTTTCCCTGATAAAACAGTGCACTGTATCGCCACAAGGATGGAGAATAAATAGCCAGAGAAGGAATATTGTTACTGACTTATTTTTTATACTTTATTCATGTATTTGTCAGGGACAAGACACATTAATTAACATCAGTATGATGTAAATGTGTCAGACTTTGCCTAGAGGTGTTTAAATTGCAACTGCAGTCACCAGGCAGGTTGATGTTACAATAAAAAAAATGATACAATAAAAGAAACAAAGAAGGGACCAAATGACTTCGTGTATGTTACAGGAGTCGCTTGTAGTGACGACACAATTATCATCAGACGTTTTACGAAGTGTTTTAGCATCTTTCAGCTCGTTGTTTTGGTTTTTATGACCTGCAACTTTACAGTTTTGGTTAACTCTCACCTGCAGCTGTTTTCAGCTCTTAAAAGTGACTGCACTCTACCAAACAACAGACAGGCAAAGTTAATGACTAGCTGGTGAACATAGTGGAGTATTTAGCAGCTAAAGGGACAGTTATATTTCCTTTAGGAGCAGGTGGAGAGGAAAGCGGAGCTAAAAGGAGAGTAAATATTGGACTTGTGTTCATCAGGTGGACACAAACACTCCAAAGTCATGCTAATGTTGCTCCGTAACTGCTCAATGTGTAAATGAGCCACTGTTTGCTAACATGTTTGCCATATAAACTTAAAAGGTGATGTCATTGTTTTGTTTACAGCTTGTTTCTGCTGCCCCCAAGTGGACAAAAAAATCAATCAATGCAGGTTTTTAAAAAAAAAGGTAGACATGTTCACATGCAACTCATAGAGGGGAATCTAATCTCTCAAATGCAATTAAAACATTAAAAAAAATCAACAAAATTGAATCAGTTAATAAGAATATTTTAACAGCGACGACAGCAATATTAGCTCTTTAAGGACTTCTTGTCCACAAAACAAACTCACCTCTAAATGTGTCCATTAAATGGACCTTAAGGTGAGGTTGTTTTGTCAACTGCAGTTTCCAAGGTCGAATATTGACGCTCAATATTCGTATAATTTTTACAACGTTTTTTAAATTGCTCATAAATATCACAAAGAATGTTCATGGATAGTTTTACACATGCCGTTCATGTTGAAAGAGACTGATGGTCTTGTTGGTGAACGAGTGCAGTTAAGTTTACTGTCACACTGTTAACTATGATGCTGCTTCATTTTATCTCCAGCTCTTCACCATTCAGAAAGTTTTGGGGCCACTTCCTGCAGAACAGATGAAACTCTTCTACAACAACCCTCGCTTTCATGGAATCAGGGTAGGAAACGTTTCTCTTTTATCTTTTCCGTAGTCACTTGTGTTCTTCTTCTTTGCTTCTTCTTCTTGTTTCTCCTCCTCCACCTCCTCTCTCTTTTTACCTCCTTTCCATCTCTCTCCAGGTCTGTCTCCTTCTCTCTCTCTCTCTCTCTCTCTCTCTCTCTCTCTCTCGTGGCAATGTTCCCAGCACCATGACTGAGTGGATTGCTATGACTCATGAGATAGGTGGTTGGTGTTCAGTTTAGCAGCGAGAGAAAATGTCCCAGAAGGCCAAACAAGACTTTGTGTGTGTATGTGTGTGTGTGTGTGTGTGTGTGTGTGTGTGTGTGTGTTTGGTAGTTTGTTTAGTGTGATCCAGTCATAGATTTCTGTGTGATTCGATCTGAGAGCTACTTTTTTTACTGGCAGGAACATTTACTGTATGTTGGAAATCCTAATAGTAATTTTCAGTGCACAAAAAAGTTCAGTTTGGATACGAATTTGATCCAGTTCGTGTGTGTGTGTGTGTGTGTGTGTGTATGTGTGTGTGTGCACCAGTTTCCCTCTGTTACTCATCCTCAGACTTTGGAGAGAAGGTACCAAGGCATCTTAAGTGGTTTGATGTTGGATCTGATGAAGGTAAAATGCCAAGAAATATGCTAAGTATTATGGAATTTACATGGACATGATGTCTTATCCATCCTTAATCTATCTGCCAAAAATTGAAGATACAAGCTACTTAAATACATTCCCTCCATGTTAATCTTGTTTCCCATCAGAACCTGTTGCTGCTAAACCCCACTGAGCGTTATCTGACAGAGCAGAGTTTGAACCATCCGGCCTTCCAGCCTCTGAGGCAGGCAGAGAGAGAGCGGCCCCCTCCTGCGTCTCCCAACCCGCCACGCTCCTCCAAGAGGAAAACACACCATCATGGAGAGAACACAGTTCCTACAAGGTCAGACTACATTTTTATTTCTGTCATAGTCATCTTACAATGACCATTCTGAATCCCACTCAGTAAACACTGGGACTGGTTTTTGGCTTATCTAATTTAATTTAAGTTATTTTTTATTTTATTTTTTTTATTTGAAAAGGGACAATGTACATTAATCAACTTTCAAACTAGTGTAAATGCACTCAAGTTAGCTGAAAACTAGTTTCATTGGCAGTCCCTTTCCCTGATGTTGTTAGGCATCCTAGAATAATAAAAATAATACAATATGTATAATAGTTAAAAAAAGAAAAAAAATCTAGTGAATATCTGGAAAGCCACCTCGGTATAAACGGTATGGGGAACTCTTTACTGATCGACAAATCTCTACCATGTCACAGTATACTGTATGTCATCATATCACCCAACCCAAGCCGGGACCCCACTTCACAGGGGGCAACCATAGAGAGCATGCTGTAGCTCCGAAAGGAACAACTTAAAAGTAAAACTGTTCAGTGAAAGTTAGAGTGAGTGAAAATATGCCCTTTGCAACAAACACAGCCTTTGCAACAGTGTTTGTTGCAAAGGCTGTGTTTGTTGCATGAACTACTCATGAACCATCCGTGAGTGCAGGAACATATTTTCTGTTTCACAAGGACTCGCAACACTGTAGACTGCTCCCTTTTAAAAATGTTTTCTTTATTATATTTTGAATGAGTACAACGTTTTGAGCCCTCTGAGGCTCTTCATCAGGTACAGAGGCATCATCGTCATCATCATCTTGATGCTTTTGTACCTTGTTAAACAGAAGGTATCAACATTTCTTTTTTACTCAGCGCCTGGACATGAAAGGTATGTGTGTGTTTTGCACACTGATCTGTGTTGGGAACTACCCAGCACACGTGCACACGTGCAGCGCGCACTTACAAACATTTAGGAGATACAAAAATAAAGCAAAACAAATCAATACAATACAAAACAATATGACTTTTAAGTGGCACTTGATTCAAAAAAGCAGTCCACAGTTTTTGTTCTGACAGAATTTATGTTCCATTTTCCATTTCCATCACCATTTGTTTGTGAATAAATCAAAGCAATTTGCTATAATGGCTGCAATCATTGCTTCTTGACACAAACATTTTTTCCTGAGAGGAGATGTTTCATCCAAGGATAGATTTCTTCCAATTTAAGCGAGTGGAATTTTTTTGAGAGATTGTTTGAACAGTTAAAGGGGTAGTAGGAATGTTGGAACAAGAGCTGAGGGAATTTCAGTGGGAATCATTTTGGTGCAAGTTTATGCAGCATTCATCAAAATATCCATCCAAAAAGATTAGGACTTTAAGAGGAAGCCTAATATGATGCAAGTGTAAATTTACCTGACCCTCCCTCTGCCCCTCCAGGAGTCACACTAAGAGCACGAGTCGTCGCTCCAACAGCAAAGAATGTTCCAGCCTCCCTCGCCATGGCGACCTCCATCATCTCGGCAACAAGAGTTTTCTCAATGGTAACAAACCGCCCCCGTCTAGTTTAAGTCCTACGCTCCATCCCAAGGGCCAGTACATGTCCCAGACCCTCAATCGTTCTGCCTCATCTAGCAAAGACCTGGCTAACAACAACCTGCCACACCTCCTCAGTCCCAAAGAGGCCAAAGGCAAGACAGAGTTTGATTTCAGCTTGGGACCCTCCCCAAAGCTGTCAGACCAGGGACACGGGGGGAAATACGGCCACAGCAAACCCAGTTCCTCTCGCTCTCAGCAGCAGCAGCAGCAGCAGCAGGCCGGCCGCCACACCTTCCTGGAAAGCAAGACCAACACACTGCAGTCTGGAGCAGAGAAACAACATGGCCGACATGCCCACAGTATGGCCGACTCTGCCCACGGATCCATGTCCTCCTCTTCTAAGAGTTCAGCCTCTTATCTCAGCCTGTCCAAGAGCCACAGCGCGCTGAGTGATGCCAAATCTGTCGGGAACCTCAGCGATGGTCGACTCCACCCAGATGACCCAAACTCCAACGCGACAGCAGGGGTGGGACCTGGTGCCCGCTTCTTCCCTGCCAGCTGTTTAGACCTCAACGCCCCTTCAGGTCCTCAGGGGCCGCCTGGCAGCCCCTCTGCTCGACACAGCGATCGATCCGGGCACAGCCCCGCCTCTCGTAGCAGTGGAAATGTCCGCATGGAGAGCAGCACACTGGACTCCTCATCCAGACACAAATCTAGACATAAATCTTTAGCTCCAGGTGGGTTTAAGAGTTGAATTTGTATTCAAGAGTCAATTTCATTGTCCAATGAAATAAGAATTGAAATAGCCTCCAGCTTCAGGCTTTTTTTTTTTTATGTAAGGTTTTGTAAGTATGTAAGTATTTATACCCAGTGCATCAAACACTAGATCTCTGCAAACATCCTCACCAAACAAAAATAAACGAACAGAAAGCCAGACAGACGTCAAGCGTCAAGTTATTGACATATCACCTATGACATTCACAGTCCCTGCAGAAATAAATAAGATGCAGTAAGTCAGTCCTCTATCACATTAGTATTAGAGCCCATGTCTTCATCCAGACCTCTAAAAAGGTTAAAAGGAGGCGTACAAATGCCTTTCCAACAAAGGACACAATTCATGATGTACCTGTAAAATTCTGTCATAAATAAAAAAATATAACAATGAAAAATTTCTGGTTCCAGCTTCTCAAATGTTAGGATTTCTCTTTGGTTTTTTCTCTCTGTTATATCGCTGTAAATGAAATACTTTTGAATTTGGACTTTTGGTTGAACAAAAAAGGAAATTTGAAGATGTGAACTCTCCACACTGGTTATGGGCATTTTTCACACCAATTGAACCCTTACTCAAACAAGATGATAGAATAATCGATAATGAAAATAGTCATTACTTGAAGCTCTAATGACTTTGATCTTTTCAGTCATTTCCTGTGTTTGTCTCCAGAGGAGGCCGGTGCTCCGGAGCTCTTAGACCCGGGAGGAGCAGGGATGCCCTCCACTCACACTCTGCCTTCTCCACATGAGTCTTATCATTACGGTCTGGGCTATACCTCGCCCTTCTCCTCTCAGCAACGGCCTCAACGCCACTCCATGTACGTGAGGAGGGAGCGCCACCGACCGCACGGGGTCGAGAGTGGGATGGCGGGCTTGCCTGCGCCGGGGCAGGCAATACCGACACGTGCCAGTAGCCTGCAGCTCCTCTCCCCTCAACTGCAGCACCGGACCACCCTCACAGGACACTCAGTGAGCTCTTCAAGAGAGGACTGCACTGATGACATGACGAGGGTTAGTGGCAGACAGTCCTGTGAGTGTGGTGACAGTTAAAGGAAACATTCACCCTAAAATACTGACGCTAACACTGTACACAGGGTCCATTATATCATATGATGATGTATTTTTCTTATTCACAGGGGTAAAAAGCCAAATGTAGACAGTACATGTTCTACCACAGCTACAATATTGGGCCAGAATCGTGTTAAAGACTCACCAGCTTAATTTAAGCAGCCGGTCAGGATACATACACACATAGTGCCTTTTGTTTTGGAGTAATTAATGAGTTCAGATCATTGGCTAAAATGCAGCAGCTCATCCTTTAAAAAGCACTTGATGTCTGACACTGAAAACTCTGAGTAAATTAATGACATCAAGTGTTTTTTTTAAGAATGATTATGGTATTTTCTAAATGTCTTCTTTAAAAAATAACGTTTTTAGGCAATAAATAAATAAATTGAAATAAAATAAAATGGATTTAGTATTCTCCATCAGAAGGACATACCTGTCATTGTAGAGAGGGTTTTAAACAACTTTTATACCTAAATGTATAGGAGATTCAAAGAAAATTAACAGTTAAATGAATGAATAGAATATGAAGTTTTGTGATTTTTTAAAAATAAATAAAGGAAGTAGGGGATCATAGCTCAGTTGGTGGAAAGGCTATGGTAAAAAAAAAAAAGTCGCTCTTTCTCTGCCAAATGATGCAAATAAATGTGCATTTTGATTGTTGGCTAGTCAAAAATGGCTTGGGGAATTTGGACTCTTTCAGTTTCTATTTTTAAAATCCTGATCTGACAAAGAAATGATGGTGGAGCAGGCTGCTGGTCGACAAATACCATTTTAGTTCTTCCTTTTCTGGCAACTGACACCTTAAGAGTTGTTACTGTCTCCATGGTAACAGCAACCAGCAACATCTGCTCTTGGTTGAACTTTCAGAATGATTGTTGGTAGTTTCACCAAGAGTTCAGTAATAAAAGACAATTTCTTAAAGCACTTGCAGCTGTTTTACAATATTGTAGCTAATGCTGAGTTTACCTTGTAAAAGTAATACGTTTAAAGTAATTATTAGGGATCATATTTTCAAATAATTGTGTTTTTTATTAAATAGATGCACAGTAGCCTCAAGAGACCATAATGCAGTGAGGCCACAAAGCTCTCCACCTGCAGTTAAAACCACATCTAAATGCCACAAGTTAATGACGTTTGCGAGGAATTGTTAAAAGTGAATCTGGGAAATGTTGGAAATTACTGAAGCAGGAGACGATGAGGCAAAAATGGATACACACACAGAAAAAAATACCCCATTTCCTGACATTCATTCAAGCCCACACATTCAAGATATTAAACAAGAGTGTCTAAGGGTGAATCTTTTCTTTAATACATGTATTAAAATGTGTGTGTGTTTAAGTATGGGTATTTCATGAGTTGATACGTGCGTGCAGGGACTGTCACTGTCTCACATTATCATTGCCTCTGCTTCATGCCGCTTCTCCAGTCTGCTTTGACCTGCGCCTGTCCGTCTTCTCAACAGAGTGAGCAGTCCCCTAAAGACATGAGCCACCCTTGTGCCCCCATCAAAGACTCTACGAGGGACAACACTGCTGCTTTTCATACACAGCGCTCTAAAAACGAGGTCCGACCCCCTGACTCCTCCCTACCTCCAACCAGTTCACCGAACACAGACAGTAGCTCTTCTTACCGCTGGTTTCCATAGCTTTTTCTGTTTCTACTCAGGTCAACAGCTTCACTGCACGTTGTCGCTGGTATAAATGTAACCTCACTGAAAAGCTCTAAGATTGTCCCGAATGTCTTGTGATGTGAGCCAGCAAAGAATGTGATAGCTAATGATAAGCAATGAAGTGAGATTAAATGGGATTATCAATCACAAAACTGGAGATACTGAGGAACTTTGTATGGTCCTGTGTCCCTGTGCGTACTTGTGTGTTTGTGTGTCCGTATGACGTGTGTGTCTCTTAGGTCGGTATGTATCACGACCCCCATGGCGAGGATGGAGGTTCCTCCAAGGAGAACCGGATGATCTTCACTGAGTCAATGCCTCGGAGAGTAGGCAGCTTCTACCGAGGTAAGGAACAGGAATCACCAAAAGACAAACTGTGTGTGTGGCAGAACATGCAGCATCAGAAAAGTGAATCATTTAGGCTAGTTTATTTGTGTAGCACCTTTGAACAAGGAAATTCAAAATGCTTTACATAACACAGAATGAGACAAGGTGACAAGATTTAAAAGAAGTACAAGGCAACATAAAAACATGAATATGAATAGGATTTTAAAAGAATAGAATAAAATAGGAGATAAAAAATAAGCAGAAATGGAATAAAACAGAATAAATAGAATAAACAAGACTAAGACAGCCACGTTAGCAGCTCTTTGAAGCTATACTTTGACACAGTGGTGCTTTGAGGAAAATGCTAACATCAGAATCACAATGACAATGCTAGCATGTTGATGTTTCGCAGGTATAATCTTTACCATGTTCACCATCTTAGTTTAGCGTGTTAGCATGCTAACATTTGCTAATTAGCACTAAATAGTATATCTATTATTAATAACTAGTGTTTTTGTCAAACCAAACAACAATAATGGTAGTCTAATAAAAGAATGTACATTTCTGAATTATTGTCTGTATTATTAATGCACTAACCCTTCTCACAATCACATTTAGTTTAACTCATACAGACGTGACACTTTTATAGATCATTTTATTTGCTTCTTCTCTTTTTGGGATAATAATATAATTGCAAAATCAAAACATAGATTAAATGATTTTTTTTCCCAAAAAGTCTTTTTTAACCCTGAGTTGTGTCTGCAGGGTTAAGGCAGCCTCTACTGGACAAATTAAATTTTTTACCTCATGATGGCGCAATCCATCCAACAGTTGATGAGACATTTCAGTCAAACCCACAATTGTGAACCTGCTGGTGGCACCAGAAAAACAGAAAAGTCAGTAGGATTCATCCTCTGGGGACCTTAAATGCCTGCGCAACTGTTTTGTTTTGTTTTTTTGAATAAAACAAACAGAAGACTTTAAAAAATACAGAGCAGTTAAAGTGCAAAATATGAATAAATAAAAGTTCAAAGCCTCGATTTTAAAAGAACTGAGAGTTGGAGCCGACCACATGACTTCTTGAAGTTTGATCCAGATAAATGGTGCATAGAAACTGCTTCTATGTTTAGTTTTGACCCTGTGGACAGTAAGCAGACGTGTCTAAACCAGTCAGTGCTTTATAAACCAAGGGGGAAAAGAGACTAAGAGGGGGGGAAAGGGACCAAAAGCAAAGGTTTAAAGGAAAAACACACTTTAACACACTTAAAGGTTTTAAAACAAGCATTGACACATGCATTTCTGGGCTTGTTTTGTTATTTAATGGTGTATTTTTTCTGTATGGATGTCTGGTTTAAGTCACATTGAGATAATACCAGAGAGCTGACAGATTAATAGTAAATGTCAGGTTTTAGAATCAAGGAAAAAAGGTTTCTTTCTACGCTTGCCATTTTGCATCGTGTTTAACAATTATACAGGGAGAAATCCATAATAAAAGAGGTGACTTGGGCTTAAATAGGCAGACATTGTGGGAAATGTTACTGCAGTATAAAACACATTGCGAAATAACTCCCAGAAGACACTAAACATCACAGATTAATAATATTGAAGGCAGATTGTCCTTTTGAAATTTACCAACAAACACTGCTCAGTAAAATCTGAACATGTATAACACACTTTTAATAATTTTCTCTCCTCTTTGTTTCCTTTCAGTCCCGTCACCCAGACCAGATAACTCCTCCTCTTTCCACGACGGTGTCGGGCAGGGTCGAGGGCCGGTTGTACCTGTTGTGCCCGTAGACCCTGTTGCCATGGCCAACCACTCCAAACGCCAAACGGCTTTTGACTGGTGAGGACTTTTTTTTTTTAACTGATGTGGCGTTTTGTCTTGACTGTAACTGCAGGCAGTGCCACAGTCGACGTACATTCAAGGTTGCGTCAAGGAAAGGTGCTTGACTTAAACTGAAGAGTCCACATTTATGGTTGTAAACCCAGCACATGCATTTCTATTAGCAGCTGAGCTTCTACAGTACAACGTTCAGGAGTAGATATTAAATAATGAACAAAAATGTAAACTTTTTCATCATATTTTCTTTGCTAAGTGTGGAATTCAGCCACCAGATCAAACTCTATTGTTTCTAAAACTACTGACATATTTTCCTCACTGTCACATGAAGTCTGTCACAACACTAATTAAGATCCATTAGATTGTAAAGACATAAAGTATCACAGTTTCTAAATAAGTGAAATTAAATGAAAGAAAGCACGTTGTAGTATGTGGCATTGTCACTCTATTGAAAAAATATTTTCTTCCTTGTGTTGACAGCTAAAAAAGAAGCAATATTTTCAGTTTTGAAGAGAAAAATTTGAAGTTATTATCTGACTTAAAGTTGAAAGCTTAAAATTGAGAATTCTTCAAACATCAGTTACAGTCCTCCACTGTGCTATTGGTGTTTTTTTAGTGTCTTTTTCGTACTGTTTATGTGTTCTGTTCATTGCATTATCTATTTAGTTTGTCCCCCAGAATATAAGACATGTCTGAGAAGGAGTCACGATTTAATCCTGAGCTTGTAATTACAAACATGAGTCATATGAACAGTTTTCCACATTTGCCACGTAGGACCACCGCAGAAGCAATGGTCATGAATCCTCCAGAGCCCACCAAAGAGAAGGAAAAACAAGGCTTCTTCAGAGCCATTAAAAAGAAAAAGAAGAAGACACAAATAGTAAGTCGTCATCTGTCATTTCATCCGGCACACATAAATATATTTCGTTTGGTTCGATGTGTTGTTTCCTTTGTCTATAAAGTCTATTTTAGTGTATAGTAAATGAGGATCAGTAGGCTTTTTCAGACTGTATCTGTGTCTTCTGGCTTCAGTGTTTTATACGAGCTACACTGTTAAAACTAACTCTGTGAAACTTACTGTGTGAATGAACACTGATATTAACCACCAAGAGTGTTAAAGCTTAGTTCTGGTTTATTACAATGTGGGTCTTATTTTCATAGTTTCTGCCATCATTCCTATTGGTAATAATAATATTGTCATAATATAATAATATACCATGAAAGCTAATTGCTAAAATCAGGGAGCACGGCGGCATCGCTACAATGAAGTGTGACCGGCCAAGAAGCACGAGCAGTCAGACGATCAGACAGATTGTTAAAAAAGTCAAACTTATCAAAAAGAGACAGTTATTAATGATAATAATTATTACCCAAACTGTCCGTTGTAAACATTTATCACAGTTTACGGACCAGCTTCCTAACTCAACATTGACCTACTGTACTGAACGAAGTTATGCACGTACTCAAGTCAAGTTTTCATGTAAAATGTAGCGCAAATTTTCTGAAAATTCGCAAAACAAAATGCAAACAATGCACGTTTTCAGCCACTGCCATTATGCGAATATTAGGAGTTTGGTGGTGCTAATGTTGCATGTCATTAAACCACTGCAGAAGAAGAGGGCGCAACAAGATGATGTAATTAAAAGAATGCCACTCAAACATCGTTCTATCTATTAATTTGAGGAAGGTTACAGTCTTCTAATTGTTCCACAAATCTGATTTTTACGCTTGCCCCCATGTTGGAAAAAAACACAAAAAAGAGCCCTCTTTAATGCTCCTGTGGTAAATAAAACATGATAAAGTGCCCTCTAGGTTGTCTTTCCAGTGGAGAAAATGTGATGGCTGCCCTTTGCTGGAGAATTAGTTGGCCTCTGCGTGCCTCTAAGTGGTTAAATAGTTACCAGTTCCCTGTGTGTTTTTATTACAGAGGTGTAGTAATTATACTTTAAATCTGAGTCACATAATAAGATTATTTTAATCTTAACATCAGGACTTTATGCGCACTGGTGCCCCACCACATGCAGCGGGTGCCCGTTTTATTTTTTTTATTTTTTTTTCACCCCTGCCCCTCAGACAGTCTGAGCCTGCCACCGCACCAACGTTTCCATCTCAGCCAAGTGAAAAAAACGTTTTTGCGTTATTTTGCCTTTAAAATGTTATTTTTTTCAGTATTTCATTTTTTTGAGTGCAAACTTAAAATTATTAATATTACCAACATTTTGAAAGCACTTTTGGTTTTAGTGGTTTAGATAATGTGGCTACAATGTTGGCTTGTTTACAACCTATCTGATCATCTTACCACTAATTTCTTCATTGTTGTAGGGTGGCCCTGTGAGTTCAACACACAGCAATTTAAGAAAACACATGCAAATAGATAAAACACAAGCAAATTAAGAAAACATTTTCATCAAGTTGACAACACATGCACAGCATTTAGAAAATGCGCAGCAAATACAAAAACGCGCTGTAAATACAGAAATGCGCATGTGTTGTCAAATTGATGAAGATGTTTTCTTAATTTGTTTGTGTTTTGTTTATTTGCATGTGTTTTGCGGTGCGTTGAGCTTTCAGGGCCACCGTATTGTAGTGCTGTCTCCATGTCAATTACTTTAGATAGTACAGTGTTATTGTAACAGATAGAAATGATGGCCAAATTTACAAAAGTAAGGCACAAGTTGTAATAAAACATAATTACTTAATGCTGGTCTGAATTTCCACCTTCTGTGTTTTCTCCTTAACAATCAGATCTTCATGCCATTATTGATTTTTTTCTCTGTATCTGTTGTTGAGTGGTACTCCTTTAGTTGGTTGAAGATTAGGTGCTGCAGTAGTTTTTCTGTTTGCTGTCAGAGATTTGTGTTGAGAGTTGTGGCTGTGCGTCTTCTGCTCCACAGACGGACATGGAGGACGGGAGGAACCCCAGCATCAAGAAAAGCCTTTTTCCCCTCTTTAGCTCTAAGAATAGCTTAAAGCACAACTCAGCTGTCAAAGTCCTACCTGTAGTCGCCTCGCCTATGGTACAACACCAGCCTCCCGCGCCCTACCCTGCCTCACCAGTAATCTAACCTCAACACTACAGCTGCATGTTAACTCACACTGCACTCACCAGAATGATGCTTTGAAATCCTCTCAAGCGCTTGATGATTGATTGACTTGAGAAATACTTCAAATTGAAAGGATTTCAAATATGTTTGGAGTATTAATACTGCACGGTGTTTGTGCATCCGTTTTGTCTTGCTGTAATGTATGTCAGATGCAGTCACCTTGCATTCACATTGCATCGTAAGACACTGATTTCATGCTGCAGTGTGTGCTGTTTGTGAGGCCAACACTTCCGCACGTCAAGACTCATTCTTCTCAAATAATACACCATGTTATCATATGAGGGTCATGAACATATTCAACACATTTATAACCCACTCGTGTATCCAGACTTGTACTGTAGACATTTATGGACTCTTTGCTGTATATAGTTCTGAAATAATAGTTATTTAAAGGTATAGTTCAACATTTTGGGAAATGTGCTTTTCGCTTTCTTGCTGAGTGTTAGATGAGAGTGTCAATATCACTCTCATGTCTGTTTGTTAAATATGAAGCTACAGCCAGCAGCTGGTTAGCTTAGCTTAGCACAAAGACTGGAAACAGGGGGAAACAGCTAGCCTGGCTCTGTCCAAAGATAACGAAATCCACTAAAGCTCTTCTTTTCATCCAACTAATTGATAATTTAATAATCTTTAAGTTGATTATCAAGCAAAAATACCAAATATTTGCCAGTTCGAGCTTCTCAAAAGTGAGAATTTGCTGCTTTTCTTTGTTTTACATCAATTTAAATTTACTCTCTTCTTGGTTTTGGACTGTTGATCAGACAAAACAGTCAATTTGAAGTCGTCAACTTGACTTCTGGAAAATTATGATGGGCATTTTTCACTATTATCTGATGTTATATAGATTTAACCCTTAATCCATTCATCAAAAAATAATCAACAGATGAACTGATAATGAAAATAATCTTTAGTTGCAGCCCTGCTGTATATTATAGCTTGTGAAACCCACTCAGACACAAGACGTTTGGAGAACTCGTGCATTTTTTTCTGTATAAAGTCATCACTAATCACCATCACCACCTCCTCGTGTTTTGTCTGGTGCTGCCAGAGGGTTGCATGAAGAACCTCACCGGGATCTGAGATGTGATTTGACTGAGATGTGTTGTGGGATGAAAATGAGTGTGGTAACCTTGCCGCAGAGAGAACAGCATTTACATGAAGTAAATATTTTGGATAACTAATAAAAATCTTCCCATAATTTTGTTCCTGACACGTCAGGTTCCTGGTAACGGACAAGAACACCTGTCCCTGCAGAGGAGCTCCAAGTCGTCCTCTCACCACGGCAGCCGACGGAAAAACCGCGAGCGATCCCGAGACAGAGAGCGGGAACAGAGCCGGGACCGAGACCGAGACAGAGAGAGGGAGAGAGAGCGGGAGAGGGAGAGAGAGAGAGAAAGGGAGAGAGAGAGGGAGAGAGGGAGAGAGAGGGAGAGAGTCAATGACTGGCCACCAGACAAACCAGTGGACTCACACTCTCAGGTATGTACATACTGGAGACATAAAACAACATAACACAACATACAGTAATGCCATGTTGTTTTCTAACCAAGACAGCCCCTTAGTGTCAGTCATGAATACGCAAATTAAATGTAAATCATGTTATTTAAGACACATAATAGTTACACAATTATTCCTATATTTACTTGTAAGATTTACGTCTTCAGTAGGAATGAACACAGACAGGGTAGAAAAATCGGGGAAGGCCTATAGAAAGACGAACTAACCCACAGTTGAGTTTGGGCTTTTGTGGGATTTGTGGACAATAAGAAAAATATTGAAGCCTTACCCTTTAAGATCATTCATCAACTGTATCTCTTTCTCTCCTAACAGAGTCAACCACTCAAGTCGCTCCGCAGGCTCCTTCACCTTTCCCCATCTTCCTCAAATCAAGGACAGCCTCCTCCTCCTCCTCCAGACCTGCGCTTCCAAGCCCCCCTCCCCAACCCCCCTCAGCCCTCCTCCAAAGGGGGTTACTCTGAGGGTCGAGGGCACGCAGACAGCAGGGGGCACTCCGGGGTGAGCAGCTCCGCCCAGGCTAAGAGCCGCAAGGCCAGCTACCCCCTCCCCGGACAGATCGAGTCCAGCTGGCACGTGTCTGCTTTACAGCGGGCGGAGGGCGCTCAGTTTACCCCCGAACAGCTGGGCATCAAACCGGGGCAGAACGGACCCACCTTTACCCGAGCCTCCCGCACCAGGATGCCAAACCTCAACGACCTGAAGGAGACCGCGCTGTAAACCCCCCCCTCACACCACACCACCTCCAATATGTCTCCACCCTGGACGCAGACATCATGGTACTGTAGTAAAAGTTTACACGAAAGCCTATTTCACTGGATCAAGTCCTCATTCAGAAACGTAGTTATTTGTTGATGCTCATGTCTCTGAAATCTACAAAGACTAGACGTTGACAGGCCAAACACAAACACCAGTAACAGTGTTGTTTAGGGAATCAAAGACAGGAAAGGGCCCTCTCCCTCTTGGGATGCCAGTACTGTATCAGTTGTATGTTATTCTCTCTCTACTTAACAAGGTTAGAACATCAGAATAAGCTGATCTTTCCTGTCAAGGAGACACTGCCCATGTGGCCTCTTTGCTGCCATCTTCTGCTCACAGGACACTACAGCAACACATCAGACAGCCGCTGTCACACCGGTGGCCAATAAACTCTAATGTTTTTCAAGCTCTGATATTTGATAAGAACAAAAAAAAAAAAAAGATTTATATCAACATTATTTATTAAATATTTATTTGTTTTAAATTCAAGGATATAAGCTATAAATGACACAGTATGTAGGCTATATGGGAATATTATAAGGTAATATAGAGTTAAATGTGTAATTGCAAGAGCTTTAGTTTCGACACAAAGAAATGCATAGATATTTATGTGTTGATAATACAATATGTCACAAGGAATATTTAATAATGGTGAATGTCCTTTTTTGTTCAATTTGATATGTTATTAACAGATTTTCACGTTATATCATGTTATTTTTACCCTTTTTTCTGTTTGTTTCATCAAAATGTAAAGAAATATTGATAAATACTCGTTGCCCAAAGTGGAAAAAAAAATCTTGGACATTACATCAAGTACAAATCTGCCCATCACCCTCATGACATCAGTTTTCAAGTTTTGTGACGGGCTATTTGTCAACAGGGTTTGGTAGCAGAACAGCCAGAGTGAGACTGTTAGGCTCTGTGCTTTATATAGTAATTGTCAGTTCACTTTATGTCCCACTCTTGGTGTCACCATTTTGAAATAAGCCCTATTTTCAGTCACTCAGTTCATTTGTCAGCAACAACAGCTTTCCAGCTCCATGCTGCCATGTTGGTTTTGTCTACAGCCTTAACAGTAAGTAAAGGGCATCAAGATTTTCGTGCCCATTGGTGGTGAAAAGTTGACAAGTGACTAACTCAAATACATCTAAGTGTTCAAGATAGTAGGAGAGCATTCTGCAAAAAGGCATACCTCACCTACAACCTTTAAGATGATAAAAGTGAAGTCTGGTGGTATTTCATATTTTCTTAATGTCAACAAGTCCCATGAAAAGATAAAATGAATTGAACTACTAACAAGTGTTGTCTGTGTATCCAAAACCTGATATAGCTTATTGCTCTGTCGCCTAGTTGTTCAAAAATGATTAAAAACACATTAGTGAGCCTCATTGTTGCAACAATACATACAATACATGTATGTGTGATGTATGAATAAGTGACCCTCATCACCATGAACATGGGCATTGTAGTTTATTTTGAAGTAATCGCACATACACCATCCTGCTGCTGTAAATGCTCACCAGAGAACCAAATGTGTATTAATGCGCAGCTGAAAATAGTCCCCAACAAATGCACTATTTACTCCTGCTTGAGTAACGTTTGCTTGGAACTACAGTGCCCAGCTGTTTCAAGAAAATTTTAAAAAACTAAACTGACTAAAATAAAACTAAATACTTGTGACTAGTTTTTAAAGATTTAGATCTTCAGTAGTTACAAATGGTCAACGCATGATTGTCGTGACGTCACTCAAATACATAATAGCGCACATTGCCGGTAGATTACTTGTTGCCTGTAACGTGAACACTGTATTTCTTCTGTTTATCTCACAATTGTCGTGATGATCGATACAATTATTGCTGCCTTGATAACTCTCCAGTGTTGTAAAATCCTGTCTCAAAGTATTATAAACCGTTGTGCAGTGTTTTGGCATCCAATAAGCCTTTTAAATGCATTAATCTCTTACTTCCTGTCAAGTCTTACTGGTACATAAAACAACACGCCCCACCAACGCAGCCCCTTGTGTTGTTTTATTGCAGGGCCGTTTTGGGCCCACTAACATCTTGTTGGTTTTGTTTTTTTCATGGGATTTGTTGACAGTAAGAAAGATGTGGAATAACACCAGACTTATCCTTTAATGTGTGTGTTTACATATCTCTGTGTGCATTTTAAAAGCTTGTGTTATCAAAGTTTTTGTAAATGCCTTTTGTAAATCTGAATTTGGTTTTCTTACTGTATTCGCATTACAACTTTTATTTTGAAAATTAATAGTCATGATCAGGGATGATTTTACCTAACTAGGTTATTCATGAAAGCATTTACTTGTTGTCTACTGACCTGTGGATGATAAAAAAAATTGAGTTGTATAGAACAAAACACTATTTGTGGCCTAGGCAAAATATACAGAATAGTTTTCCTTCCAGTCTCACCTTTTATCCTTCATTCCTCCCTCTTCCTCTGTGGTTTTAAAACTTAAAGTGAAAAAGAAAAGCTTTTATATCACAGAAGGAGGGAACGAAGGAAAGAAGGACAGATGCATTTGTGCAAAATTCAAGACATCTGTGGACTAAAGAGAGGGTTTAGCTTAGGGAGAATTTCATGTTTTATTTCTCATCTGTCGAAAGGATGAAAATACACAAGCAAAAAAAAAAGAAAGATATCGAATGAACCAATTGACTACATGGCTGATTGAAAGCAATAACATTCAGAAAGAGACTGATGCAGATTGTACTAGCCAAATCAGTGGTTAGTTAAAGTAGAGCCAAATATAGCACAGAGAAGGATTTCCAGTAGGCAACTGTGATTAAAGCAAGTGTCCACATTTAATATCAAGACATCGCTCTGCAATACATTTTTTATTTTCAATTTGTCCTTGAACATGAGCCAGGACAGTTAAAACTGCCCCATGTTGTGTATTATCGAAAATCCTGATTGCTAATGATTGTAAATGACTGCTTACGTGGGTTTGTCTATATCATTAATGGGACAGAGTGATGACAAAGCTTGCCTTGCCAGTGACCCGAAGCCTTATATTAGCTTACTGACTCAACACTTCAGATGGAAATGGAGGCTTCAACCCCCAGTAAGTCACATACACTGAGAACTGAGATGAGAAGAAGATTTTTTTTTTTGTTCACAAATATGAATGTGTTTCCTAAAACATCAGTTCTTTTTTTTTTTCATTAAGATGTTTCCCACTTCTTACAGGGTGTAAATAGAAATAATAGAGTGTATCTATACTGACCATTCTACTTTAAAAATGATAGGGTCTCATAATAAAAGCCAACTGTACATTTTTGAACGGCTCATATGTTTGTTTTGTAGCACAGAAAGACACAGCATGAGAACAGACATGACACAAGTATTAATTTAATCAAGGAAATACTTTAAAGATACTATAAAGAACACATCTTCAGAGTAAATAAAACTCTGCAATGTGTTCCCAAAGCACCACGGGAAATTTAATTGAAATGTTACAGAAGAAGTGAAACAGGAGTTAACCACAATACAAAACCACATCTGAATATGAGTGAATTTTCCATCCCTCGATCTTTATATAGCACTGAAGAGTGATATTTTTAAAAAAGTGCCTGAGATAAAAAGAGTGTTTACAAACAAAAAAAGAGAAGACAGGAAGTGAAATTACACGCATATTTATGGAAAAGGCCTGGCATTATTCTGCATTTTTCTTATTATCACAAATCCCATGAAAAGACCAAAATAAACAATGTTTTTTTTCTTTTCTCAATACTTTATGGTTTCTCTATGCTGTCTGTGGCAGCCCTTTGTTCATACTGAAGATGAAATTCTTTTTTTTTTTAAATATATTTTTAAAAAAGGCTAAGTAATTTCCTAAAACAGCTGGGCACTGTAGTTTTTACCAAACATTACTCAAACAGGACTTAATAGTGCATTTGTTGGGGGCTATTTTCAGCGGCAGATTAATACACATTTGATACACATTGAACCGTTGAGTATTTAGAGCAGCAGGACAGTGTATATGTTATTGAGTCAAACTACAATGTCCAAGGTCTTTGTAATGAAGGAAACTGTCACTTAGTGCAACAGTGGGTCATTGATGTGTTCTTAATAGTTTTTGGAAATAATAACAACAAGTATATTAAAAATAAAGATGTACCCGGCATTGGCCACACAAACAATACTTGTTGGTAGGATAAATTCATTGTTTGTTTTGCTCTTTTCATGGGATTTGTTGACAGTGAAATGTAAAATATCATCAGGCTCATCCTTTAAGGAAAATAAGGACAGGAGGTTGTCAAACTATAAATTCCCTGTTTACCATCAAATATCAGCAGAAGCAGACAGAATTTCACAGACCTGTCAGAGAACGACGACAGCTTGTCTCAGACCGGTGGACACAACCTCCACAGCAACGCTGCCTCTCCCTCTTGATGCCTAATTATTGCTTTGAATTTATGCCATTTCGTTGCAAATGGAACAATCTATTGAGAACTCACCAAATTAAAGCCCCCAGTGTGAGACTGGTTTAACACAGACAATGGAGAGTGGAGTGAATGAAAGCTCATTGAGCATATCAAACAAATATTTTAATGAAATCACATAAGTCAAGCTGTTTTGTTTGGATTTTAAAAAAGGTTTTAAACAGAATATGTTTGTCTCAACTTGTGGTTTTATACATGTGTAGCTGGAGGGGGCCAAATCTGTGGCTATAATAATGGACCACACACTCTGACGATGAGGCTTTAGGTATAGATGAAGTTTTGGGATGAGGCCTCGGGGGCGGCAGGAGGGGAGGTTCACATGCATTTGTTCATGCAGAGCAGCAGCTCCAGGCGCACAGCGATGCGTGTGTGCCATCCGAGGGGGAGGACGCGGATGTAGCGCGCCACAATGGGCGGCCGCAGGAGGTTCTGCACAGACGAGGAGCGATCAGAGTTTCCGTAAAACACCTGAGGAGAGAGGAGAGAAAGGGCATGATGAATTAGTTTAGACAGACATTAATACGGACTGAATATACTGCTTTTTACATTAAAACTACTACTGTTACTACTAATAATAATAATAACAATAGCAATCATGATTATAATATAGGGCTGCAGCAAACAGCTATTTTCATTGTTGACTTATCGATCGATTATTTGTTTTGAATAATAAATTGTTAATTAATATAACAGAATCAGAAAACAACAATTTCAAGGTCAAGGTGTCATCAAATTGTTTGTCCAAAACCAAAAATAGATTTGATTTACAATGATATGAAGTAAAGAAAAGCAGTTTGTTCTCACTTTTGAGAAGCTAGAACCAGCCGATGCTTGGCATTTTTGCTTGATAAATGAATTAAACGATTAGTCAATTATCAAAATTGTTGGTGACTAATTTTCTGTCAATCAACTAATTAATCTGCACAGGAGAGCATTGTAGATGAAACTAAATAAAAGATATTGTCCAGTAACACATGAATTGAGATATAAAAAACCCATTATAATAAATGTATGTATGCAAATGTTTCTACAAAATGTAGACGTGTTTTTGATGTCTTCACTGTTCAAGCCATCATTAATAAGATGATAAATAACAGATTTTCATCAGATTTCTTCACATTTTTGTCTCAAAAGTAAAAGTTTTTACTGTGAACTTTTTTAATTATCATCAGACCAATCAGTGTAATGTTTTTAAACGGCAGAATCATTTGTCAAGTTTTGTCAAAATAAGATCACACATACTCTATGGTGTTTTTTTCAGTTTTGACTGGGTTCAACTGACCCTGTTGTTTCCAGTCTGGTCTTTGTAATAGATCCAGTTGAGTTTTTCGTCTGTGCGGTACTGAACGCTGTACTTGGTGATCCACTCGTCAGCGTCACAGCGGCCCTGAGTGAGGATCCCTGACACCACCATCACGTCCTTCAGGTCAATCTGCAGCCACTGACTGCTGTCCTGAAACTTAGACAGCCAGGCACACCTGGAGGAGAAACGCAAACATTTAGCTGTTAGGCAACATATGCACCCATCAGGACAATGGTTCAGTGTTTTCTTAGAGCAAATAACAAAGATGTATGAATTAGAGGGCCCACGTGCTTGCGATCTGGCAACCGGTCACTACGTTTTTATAGAGTCCCGCACCTCACACCCTGCGCACTGTTATTGGCTGGGGGCTACACACCACTGCCCAAAGGTTGATGCCCAGAAATGTCCCGAGCACAGCAAAATAAGAAAATCCAGGCAGAGGGCAGGGTCTCTGCAGATACAGATACCGCCACACAATTCCAGTGGGTCATAAGTGATGATTGAGAGGTATTATTTTTGTTTGAGTTTATTGTTTTTTAGGAAAATCCTACTCGTTATACCTTTAAAGAGTAACTTAACATCAGACGAAGGAGTTCAAGTATCTTGGGGTCTTGTTCACGAGTGAGGGTAAAGTGGAGCGTGAGATCGACAGGCGGATTGGTGCGGCGTCTGCAGTAATGCGGGCGTTGTACCGGACCGTCGTGGTGAAGAGGGAGCTGAGCCAGAAGTCAAAGCTCTCAATTTACCAGTCGATCTATGTCCCAACCCTCACCTATGGTCATGAGCTTTGGGTAGTAACTGAAAGAATGAGATCGTGGATACAAGCGGCCAAAATAAGTTTCCTCCGTAGGGTGGCTGGGCTCAACCTTAGAGATAGGGTAAGGAGCTCAGACATCCGGAGGGAGCTCGGAGTAGAGCCACTGCTCCTTCGCGTTGAAAGGAGCCACTTGAGGTGGTTCGGGTATCTGATCAGGATGCTTCCTGGGTGCCCTCCTCTGGAGGTCTACCGGGCATGTCCAACTGGCAGGAGACGCCTTGGGATCCCCCCAGAGGAGCTGAAAAGTGTTGCTGGGGAGAGGGACGTCTGGACTACCTTACTTGGCCTGCTGCCTCCACGATCCAGCCCCAGATAAGCAGAAGATAATGGATGGAAATGAATGGATTAACATCAGACTAAAAAGCAGTGTTTTGCTGCCCTCTCTGGCTGAAAGTTTTAAGCCTGTGTCACCTCTGACCACACCCAGCAGTGGTTTGGTTGGGTGTGGTCAAAAGTGTGCTTTGTTGCACCTGTAACCACACCCAATAGTGATGTCATGGGGTCTTGAAGTACACTTGTACATCACCGCAGGCAGATGAGAAGTTAAGCCGGTGGAGGTCTTTAATATTGATAGAGTAAAAACACCTACGATTGAGGTTCAATCTCCAGCTTGGTGCATAATACAAGTCCATTGTGTGACTTGTGTTGTATGTTTTATTGGAGGAAAAACAGATAGCCTTCAATACTGAACATAACAGCACCACAGAGTCAGCAGTTTTATGTAGTATATATATTCCTTGCATTGCCTGTCTTATTTATATTTTAATGTTTTTAAACAAGAGCATATTGGCATGTCAACCTTACCAAATGCACCTTACGTAATGAGCAATGAGTTACATTTTCTTTGAGTGCATTTCTTCTAATACTGTTCCACACAGATGGCGAGTATCCAGATATTTGTTTATTAGGGTCTTTTCACTGAGACAGAACAGTCAGCCGTCTCTGGCAAAAACAACATTTTGCGAGTTAAAATCAAAACAAATAGGTTATGGCAATCTCTGCGTCCATTGCCAGAGATTCAAAATACATGCCGCTATAGTATAACTCGTACTATCTGGAAATAGTAAGTCTACATGTTGGCCTGTACCTACCCGAAGCCTTGACTGTTGAGCCGGGCCCTGCTCGGGAGCCATGAGGAGAACCAGCCGGTGTACTGGTCCTGGTTGGAGCAGGTGATCTGGTCTGGACTCACTGATCCGGCCTCAAAGCCCAGAGGCTTGTGGTACGGACACTCTGCAGGAGAATCAGAGACAAAGTGATAACAGAGGTCTTCATTTAAATCTCTGTTGTTATTTCAGTTAATATCATTGTTGTTCACTTAAAGATCTCCCGGCTTCATGGATTTCAAGGTCACCACCCCGATAGAGGAGAACACGAACATGTCTGCCAACAGCCGAGCATTAAAACACTGACCAGCAAATGATCATCACTAAGCCTTTCCACAGTAGGTGCTTAATTCTCCATCTCTCTATCCTTTCTCCATCCTCACCCCTGCCGACTCCCATCCTCACACCCTCCCACTCCAGAGGCCCCCACCGTTAGCAGCCCCAGTGTGACCCATATTCCATCCTAAAAGCCTGCAGTTTAATTCTCCACAGTGAGAGATCAGTGATGTCCATTAGGGCGGCAGGTGGACAGATGGCCATGTTCTACTCTCCACAGCTTTAGCTCCGTGTTGCTCCCATGTTTTCATCTGTCAATCTGCCCTCTCACTTCAACTAAAAACGAATTAAAAACATGTGAGAGCATTATACATATACATTATAAAAATATGAATGAGAGAGATGAGAGGGCTGCACGAGTGAGTTTTTTCCCCTAAAGTTTTAGAAAAAACATCAGCTGTGGATACGTGGAGCAGAAACCTGCTGCGCTTTTGTTTACTACTGGCTTAAGCCTATCTGGCACAGGGTCACATCCTGTCTAATCCCAGTATTACAACGCATACAGCAGCAGCAGCAGCGCCTGTGTGAGTCAGGAGATAAGTGTTTACATAACAGCAACGCGAGTGACTCTGGAGTCCTCCCGAATGTATTTCACAACTAAAATAAAACATATTCAGATGGCTGAATTAATGGAAAAACCAAGAGGTGAGACGCGACGAATTGAGGTGGAGTAAAGTCTGAGGCCGAGCAGGAAAGTCTGTCTTACTCATCATTTATCATCACCAGGTCCATGTCGTGGTAATTACTGGTTTCTGTGATTGTGCGATCGGCACAGTCTATTAAGAGACCCATAATCTGAGCATCATGTTCTGAGATAATGATTATCTGCTGAACTTCCTCCTCCCGTCCGTCACCGGTTGCCATGTGATTTGTGGCTCAGTTGACACACACTGATTCACCGAGGAAAACCCTTTCACTGTACATCGATTCTGCCTTTCTCTTCTCTTCAAGTCTGACATGATTCAAGTCTGATCTTTGTATCTCAGGCCCAATGAGGCTGCCGTCAGTCCTGCCGTTTGTTTGTGTTTGGTTCATTGCAACAGATTTCACAGAGATTTGGTGGAAAGTTAAACCCCAGGTCAGATTTCCATCTGCTGATGAATATGATGCGATATGATCGAAAGCTCCACACCAGCTACTAATGAATGTTGTGGTGAGACTATTTTGTTGCTGTTTCCAAGATCAAGAATGAACCTTTATTTTCAATCAAGTGAGTTTTCAGTTTGTATCTGGATGCATGTGCAGGTCCAGGGTTAACGTGAGACAGAGCATCTTTGAGCAAAAAATCTGCCACAAGTATCCCCTGATTGTCTGTATCTGTCTACATTCTGTGGATTTTGATGCAGATTAAGATCCAGATCCACATTTGCTGTTACTAAAATAGTAAATTTAGGGGATGGTACAGCCTTGGCGGAGGTATTTCTGCTCCTTTTCGTGGCTCCATCTGCATCACCTTCTCTGAGGATGTCCAGTGGAGCATGTCCACCCTGTGGCGTCAAATCTGGAGTCTAATGCATTCATGCATGTACATGTACATACAGTAAAGAGATTTCCCTTCTCTTTGTCCCTGTCTCTGTCACACACACTCACACACACATTAAAACTCTTCATTAATGAATCAATCAACATTATTTGTTTAAGAAATGTTCCAAAATTGTTGGCTTCAGTCTCTCAAATGTAAAGATTTGCAGTTTTACTTTGTCTTCTATTATAGTAAATTGACTTTCTTTGGATTTCATAAACAAAATGATAAATCCATTAATTGAGAAAATATTCGGCAGATTAGTTGATAATAAAGGGTTAGGGTTAGTTGCAGACCTACTAAATTTCCAGTAGTCGGACATACAGGATGTAATTATTGTCCTCGTTCACTCTCTCAGCTTTGCATGTTCATTATCTGAATCTAACACTGCCATCACGATGCACTCCTCGTTACAAGTACTATTATTAGTTTAATGATTCAATTTGATCGCCTAATCAACAAAAGTCACTTAATTAGTGGGTCAAAGAGTGGCCTCATCAGCGATTACAAAATTTGTGCACTTTGTAAAGAGCATGTGTGAAGTGAAATGTCATTTCTTACTTGAGGAAACCAAAAATGCTTTAAAAATGGACAAATCATCAGTTTGAGATTTAAGTGCACTAAATAAAAAATGTTAATTTTGCACGAATGAATGAGTGTATTTTGAAGAAAGTTTACTGGCTCAAAAACAAACAGTTTTTGTTTGTTTTTGACTGTATTTGATAGTTCTTACCTGGCATGCAGTCCACTCCTCGTACCATGGAAGAGCCGGTCCCAATGGAGGAAAACTCAGTCGGGGATTCTCCTCCTTCACAATCACATTTGCAAGACCTGCTGGTCCACGCCTCAGACACTCCCGCCTCATACAATCAAACACAAACAACATTTAATAGATGCAGTCCACCATGGTCATCAGAAATACCAGAAATATAAATACCACAGCTGGTTTGGAAAGTAGAATGTAAAAAGAATAATTTCATGTGTGACTGAAAAGACGATGATGCAGCAAAGAAACTAAACCATCTTGTATCTCTTCACAGCAGATTTCCAGTGTTTTTTCAACGGAAATCATTTGACATTGACCAATGTCAGTTGGAGAGAGATTGCAAAACTCCAAGCTGAGATGTCTCCAAACTGCATTTTATACAAATACTGCTGATTTAAACGCTTAAATCATCTCTGACATTTTGCTGAGGTTTCTTCGTACCTCTTGAGCATGAACGCTGATGAACACTGTTCAGGCAGATGGACAGAAAGACAAAACGCCACAAAGTGCCAGCCAGCCGACGAAGCACAGAGGAGAAAAAACAAACACTTTTAGGACACAGTAGTCACCCATTGTAGCAAACAAAATCTGTGCACCAATCTGTCACTTTAACCACATTAAGAAAAGGTAAATAAACACAACACAGACACAGAGAATCAAGTATGATGTCACCAAAGAAAACCCTGGATGATAATCTCAAGGATTACTGAGAAAATCTGCTATATTTGTCAAATCCTCAGTCAGGAATCAGTTTGTCCTTTGAGATCAGAGTTTCAGAGGTTTTCTTCAACATGATGTCTAGTTTGACTTAACTCCTTCTAAGATGTCTAACGTTACAGCTCTAAATCACACAGTTTATGGGTTCACAAGGACCTGAGTGTAAAGACTGAAATCGTACCGTTAGCTCCCAGGAGAAGCAGGGCCAACAGGAAACGCTGTACGTTGAGAGCCATCTTCCAACCTGCTCCAAACCAGACGAGACCGACTGTACACTGAGCAGCCAAGCCAGCAGTGATAGAGAGGCTGGATTACAATAATCCACAGGACACTAATGGCCTTACCTAATGCCGTCCTTATCTGACAAAGCCCCTCCTACAGCTGTTCACCCACCACCATCGACGACCACCAGCACCACCAGACATTCTGGAAATCACTGCGCAGCCACAGGGGTCAAGTCAAAAATCCTGCAGAAAAAACAAAAGCCAGCGTGGTCAATTGGTCATGTGACAGACTTGGGTTGTGTGCGTGAGCATCGGTGTGTGTGTGTGTGTGTGTGTGTGTGTGTGTGTGTGTGTGGGTGTGTGTGTGTGTGTGCGTGCAAGAGAGTGAGAGAGAAGGGGCTGGTGGGTGGTGATGGCTTATGCTGGGCCTTGTGATCCATATGATTGACCAGAAGGTCCAGGTCTACTTTTAGGTGAATTTATGGCTCTCCTCGTATGCTTGCTGCATTTGCCATTTGCATTATCATGTTAATTTTAATATATAATAAAGGAAAGAAAAATAAATATATTTACATGTAGCCAACATTTAATTTCCACAAGGTTCCTCAATAGTCCAGCTACAATGCTCAGACCTTTGCCATACTGTAACAACAGGAGAAAAAAAACAAAATAATATGACAAAATGAAGGAGAAATAATTCAAAAAGATTTGAATTATTGGATTGTCACATGACGATTACACACCATTAAAACCCTTGGATAAAATCTACTTGCATTTTAACATCCCCTCTACACTTTTCTATTTCTACTATAAAATGAGAGAAAATGGGCCCCAAAATCTTCAAAAATAAATAAGTTTTTCACTCTAGAATAACAAAATACATTTCTTTGCAAGATGCAGTCATGATTAGCATTCTACATCTTCTATTATCTTAAGAATAAGACCAGGCAAAAGGTATAAACAGGCACAAAATCATCCTTTACATTCATAATGAAAGCATGAATAGATGCCAAAAAACAACTTCACTTTTTTTGCACTACCAAAAATGTGGATTAAAATGGCTACATGTCATCAGCTGTGATACTTAAAACAAAATAATGGCCAGTCGTGTTCCTCTTTATACTTCACTTTTCTCTCTGCTGTGGATACTCAGGCTGAAGACGTCTGAAGTCACACTGAGGGTTTCAAAGCCTGGTGGGTGAAAGCAATTAAGCCTGATTAAGCAAAGCTGTTTTCAATTTGTGTTCATTAAAACATCATTTTCACTCCTCAACCACTCCTTTCTACCCAGCCCTCATTCCTGGTGGCCTTCTGAAAAAGCTGCTGTGAATTTCATCAGTTGATTTCTTTTTGTGTGTGTGGTTTTGACTAAACTGATACAGAGAAATGAAGGCTCCTGTCCGAGCAACACGCAGGATTCCTTCACAAACAAAGAGGAGGAATAGAGCTCACTCCACTCTCATCTACAGAGCTCATAAAGAGGTTAGAACAACAGCAAAAGCAGTGACATGCATGGAGATGTGGTGTTTAAAGGTTAACCAAGAATTCTTGCATTTTAATATTGGAGTTGGTCAAAAAAAATCCTGTCTTTCCCAGTGAACTGCAGGCTACAGTGCTTTATTAAGACCATGAAAAGAGTCCTCTGCTCTCAAGTGCTACTCAAAACCTCCTGTGACTTTTCATCTCTCCTGCAGGTCGGTCGGGCTGGGATGAGGAGTCCAGACTTCCTGGCTAGTCGGCTCAGTTTTCCCAAACAAGTCCTGCTCAGACTGGTGAGCTCAGAGGCTTCCCGGCTGTCAAAAACCAACAGACTCAAAGCCATCACTCTGCAGGAGATCAATGCTGCTGTCACACTTGTGCGGCAGAGGATTCGTGCGAGAGCTGCAGCATGAAGAGTTGGACTTTCAGCTATGCAAAGACTTTATTTTATCATTAAAGAGTTTATTTTAATTTTTAATCTGTTCCCTTTTTTTTATATTGTGATTCAGGTTTTACATGGTGACGCAAAGCCAGTAAGTAACTTAGCATTAAGTTCTCACCCCTATCAGTAAGTTATAGCTGAAGATTATTAATGACTAAAATTGTACAATTGAAACATCAAGATTTAAGAGGGTGTAGGGACAGGTTTTGTTAGAAGTTTTGGATCCAAATTGCTGACGTGGTACACGCTGGAATAATCTTGTATCTCTGGTTGCATTTCTCAGCTTTGGTGCACTTGAACTGGCGAGCTAATTTTTGACTAACATGCTTCAGGAAGGACCTTATCTGACTTATTTTCAGCATTTCAGAAATTCAAAAACGGAGATAGAAAGTGGGCTCTCGCAACCAGTAAGGTATGTTTTGCATTCAAAACATACAACTACTAAAAATGGGAGTGAGCGGGTTTAAACATGAGCAAAAGCAGCCCTACTGCTTGCTTAAATGTAAATTCTAACTTTAGTTGCTCACATTTGTCTTCACTTTCTCTCAAGCTGTTCTGTTCCCCTCAAATTTCAACTTCAAGTTTGTTATGTTTGCAATTTTTCAATAGTTTTGTCCATTTTAAAATCCATAATTAGGCTACTTAATTACTTTGCCCACACACATGTGGATGCTGACCTTGGATTTGGGTGTGTGTCTGTGTATTAAATAAGGCTAAAGGTCTAAATAACCCTGTGGCAGCTGTTGGATTAAAAATAAAGAAACAACTCGTTATAATTGGCCTGAGTGTGGTGCCAGAGTAAAGGTCACAACAATCATTAGAATTCATCCTCTGAGGACCATGATAATCAACAGCGACTTTCATGGCTGGTACTCTTCATAACATCTTGTTAAGAACCAAAGAGTGAACTGGCTTCCTCCTTAGTGAGGCAAAAAAGTCAAAATTTTGCAAGACGCATGCGGCACAGACCGAGTGAACTGAGTCACGGTGGCAATCACCTGTGAAATATTTTAAGGAGGAACAGCAGAGGAGGTGGAACAGCGATCCCTCTCTGCTGTGTTGTGGTTTCCGTGCTTTCAGTCCACCTGGTGATGCCTCCGCCTCCTCCTGCAGCTGCAGCAGCTTCTCTGGAAACACTTCTCCGCTGCTGTTGTCACCTTTTTACACTCGAATCTTCTCTAAACAGTCATTTAGAGGACATGTAGCCGCATCACGCGGGTTGTTTGTCCCATTCGTGATTTCCGGATCGCGCGGATACAAGCTGCAGGTAGGAACCATCAAAAACGAACACTGTGATGATTTATTGGCAGCGGATGCGTAAAATAAACACGTCGTTGGAATAAGGCGCTGTGTAAAAATGTAGGAACGTGATGCGCAATAAGCAGCATTTTCTGTTCAGTTTGATTTGTTCTACACTGTTCCCTGATCTGTTATACGCACGAGCTCTTTGAGAGTGTTGAAGCGTGATTAGCAGCCGTTTACAAGCTGCATTTTATTCCTGGGACATATGTGTTGTGAGGTTTGGAGATTGAAGCCTCATGCACATTTGGAATAACGAAGGAACTGCATCGAGCCTTAACCCCAAATTTTTCCACTAATTAATTAATTTTTGACTTAATATCTATACAGAGCTTGATCACATGCATGTTTATATGAATCAGTTCTGACCCAGAAAACAGTTAAATACCATCTTTTACTTGAATAGCAATACCACAGTGTAAAAAATACTAAAAGCTAAAGCTGAAAGTCCTGCAGTAAAAATGTTACTCAAGTAAAAGTATTGGCATCAAAATATACTAAAAGTGCCAAAAGTAAAAGTACTCATTTTGCAGAATGTCCCATTTAATAATCATATATAGCCTATTATTGGATTATAATTATGTATTAATGTGGCAGCTGGTAAAGGTGGGGCTAATTTCATATACTTTATATACTGCTGGGTAGCTTGTGTACCCAGGGATCAATAAAGTTTTATCTTAACCTGTAATAATAGTCATAATTTATTTGTTTATTGCATTCTGTATTATTAATTTCAATCTGAAGTAACTAAAGTTATCAAATAAATGTAGTGGAGTAAAAAATACAAGATTTGCCTCTGAATTGTAGTGGAGTAGAAGTGTGAAGTAGCCGTAAATGGAAATACTTAAGTAAAGAACAAGTACCTCAGCATTGTACTTAAGCACAGTACTATGTACTTTGTTTAATAATTAACACTGACAGAGGCCATTTTGTCTGCATAATATGTAACTTTTACTTTTTTACTTTAAGTACATTTAGCTGAAAATACTTCTGCACTTCTTCTTCTACTGCTGCTCTTATGTGTGTAACTTATAATAATAATAACTAAAAGTACTTTCCACCACTGTTACTGTTGGAAATGCAACAGGTGACCCAACAAAAGACGATTTTCCAGGAACGCTCTGCCTTACTGGGGAAACTCTTCACTGAAGTAAATCCTGCTGCTTGATGTGAGACTGGATGACTTGTCAGGTCTGATGGCAGCAGTTAAATGCCACCAGCCAGATGTGGCCCACTGTCGCCAGCTTGGGAAAAACTGACTGACCAGGACGTCCTTGTTGGTAATCATGGGATGTGGCACCTCCGTTGCTACGGAGACACAAGAGAAAAGAGTGGAGACAGGTAAAGACGTGTGGCTTACTGGTTCATGCAGGCAGGTGGCTGTTATTATGGGTCCCTTCAATCCGTCCAGGACTTGTTTTCTTTGTCAAGTCAGCTGGAAGAGTTTGACCTTTAGACCTGTTGCTCCTGAGGAAAGGTGTGAAAAAACACATTGGCATCAAATTAGAGCTGACATGTTCGTACACCTGATCTGTGGGCAGACAAGCTGTAAGTGTTGGATACTAATTGGAGTGCAAGCTCAGATTAAAATTGGCTTTTAAGATGAATAATATAAGGGAACATATTTTTGTGTCTTTACACAGACTTTCTTTTATTTCAAGATTTCACAAATCACATTTAAAGTCTACATACAGTACACTCTAACATCCCAATTTTCAAAGTCACAGTATAGATCCTCAAGTATCTGTTGTCCTCTCCTCAGTCCAGGTTAAACTTTTGATAATTGATGAATCATTTCAGTCATTTTTTTAAACAAAAATGTCAAACACTCTATGTTTGACAGCTTCTTAAATGAAAAGATTGGCTACTTTTCTCAGTTTTATATCATTGTCAACTGAATAAATTTGGGGTTTGGACAAAACAACACATCTGAAGACATCATCTTGGACACGGGGAAATTGGGATGGGCATTTTTTTTTTACATTTCATAGACTAAACAATTGTTAAAGTAATTGGCAAACTAATCAATAATGAAACTGATCATTAGTTGCACCCTCATTAAAGACTAAAGATAACTGCAATCAGGTCACCTAAGGATCTGTTTTACCAGTGGACATCTGTGTCTGCTCTTTTAAGCAAATTTCTTAATGTTTATTTCACAGTTTTTATTTATTAAGTACTTGTCTTGCTCTGTTTTCATCTTGTCGATCTCCTCTGTGAAGCATTTTGTAACATTATTTGGGAAGTGCTGCTTAAATAGTGTATTATTAGCAGTAGTCATGGCAGAAGTATTATGGTTTAGCATTTTACGCATCTCAGTGTCACACTGTGTAGTATGAATGTGATGGTAATTAATTTTTCCAGTAGTAAATTTTCCTCAGACTTGTTGCACACACACCCCAGATGTTTGACAGATGGTGCTTTTCTTCCTTCGCAATCTGTCTTCTCTCCTCTCTTTAATGAGTGCTGTTTCTCCTGAAAGCTCTTTTAATTTGCTTAGTTTTCCCAGTCCCACTGTGGCTCATGACCTCCCCTGTGTCTTGTTATCTCTCTTACTATGTGTGTGTGTGTGTGTGTGAGTTGCTTTGCACATGATTTTATTCAATTACCAGTTTCTTGTGCTGAATTGTAGTTTTCCTTCTCACAGATGACACAGTTAAGACTCCCAGCCCGGCTCTGAGTAAGACGCTTCTCATCTCTAAAGATCAGTCTGTGGCATACGTGACGTGTGCATGCATCTGTGTGTGTGGATCAGAATCAGTTCTTGAATTAGAGATGTCTGTCTGTCACTTTGCTGTGCTAGAATACTAAATAAAAATCTGAAGAGTCTCACATATCATATTCATGTACTGTACGTACGTGACTCCAGATATTTAAACAAGTCTCCTGTCTAAATAAATTGTAACAGCTGGTGTTTTGTTGTAGCTATGAAGGCAGCTGTTTTGATCCAGCGATGGTACCGGCGCTACATGGCCCGTCTGGAGATGAGGCGCAGGTACACCTGGAACATCTTTCAGTCCATTGAATACGCCGGGGAGCAGGACCAGCTACAGGTATTTCCTTCTCAATAAAAACTCAAATACGCGTGTATGCTCATTTTCAGAAGCATCATAAAGCTTAAACGTGTCTTGTTTTTTCTTTCTTCAGCTCTCCAGTTTCTTCAGTTTCATGCTCGACAACTTCACACAGCTGAATGGAAACGGGCCAGGTCAGGAGCAAAACACTTATACTACAGAATATTAAGATTAGATAGTATTATACTGAAAACTCTGATTCCATCCTTGTTGTGGGTAAAGTTGCAGTGCCATCATATGGATGTGATGTAACGTGTTCAGTGAACTACAAATTTATTCTACATTAATATTTTGCACTGTGCATGTCAAGCATTCACTCCTAATATCACCAGTGCTGCCTGTGTCTCAGACATACTATACTTAAATTTGTGAGGTTATTCTGAGCCATTTTGCTTTTAATTCGTGTATTTTTTTTATAGCTTCAAACATTATTTTCTAGGTTTATTTGTTGCTGGTGTGCTATTATGTGAAACTGAATGATTAACAAAGGATGTTTTCAACTAATTGTTAGGTAATAAAAATAGTGAGAGGTGATTTTTAATAA
>NTHP01000304.1:708824-751981 GCA_003416845.1 Oplegnathus fasciatus
TCTGCTCTTCAAGGTAAAATCTGCCTTGAGGTTTCCCAGACGCAGTTTGGAGCAGCTGGACCTTGGTCAGTCCTGCAGACAGATGAAAAGAATGAGATCGACAGACGGCTCTCGTCCAAGCAGCAGCCGCAGCCACAGCAAGAACCAAAGAACCCCCAACCAGAGGTCTGACAGACGTTTACAGATGTTGCATCAAGGTACAATAATACTTTATAGTGACAGACCCTCTCTTCTACCCCTTTTTTCTGTAGAAAGAGGCGATGCGGGCCCAGCCGTCAGGACAGCGGCGCCTCCACTTCTTCCTCCTCCTCATCGTCCTCGTCCTCCTCTTCGCTCTGCTCTCCTCGAACTCCGTCCTGCCTCACGCCCCGCCCGTGCCCGTCTTCTCCCAGCATGCCTTACACCATCAATGTCCTCCAAGTGCCTTTCCTGGACTCTCTGTCCTCTGTTCCCCCTCCTTCACCTCCACAACATGAACGGGAATGGAAACAGGTCAGAGGACTGGATTCAGCGGAAAAGAAATTCATATTGATCAACTCGACCCTATTGTGATGAGTTCAGCACTATTATCCGCTTTCCTCTCTCCTGCAGATAGTGGATATATTGTGGAGTGACCCTAAAACCCAAGAAGGCTGCAGTCCCAACACATTCAGAGGAGGAGGCTGCTACTTCGGCCCTGACGTCACCCAGAAACTGCTGCTCCAGCACGGACTCCAGCTGCTCATCAGATCCCATGAGTGCAAACAGGAGGGATATGAGCTCTGTCATGGTGGACGGGTAGATGTGATGCAGTAAATAAATTCAAATTGTCTAAATGTCTAAAAAAGTTTGAGTCTGGAGAAGTACATGTGTGTTTGTTCTATAGGTGATCACCATTTTCTCAGCGTCTAACTATTATGAGGAGGGAAGTAACCGTGGGGCCTACATCAAAGTGGGCAGAGAACTGGTTCCCCGCTTCTACCAGTACCAAGTCAGCCGCACAACACGCAAACTCACCCTGACACAGAGGTACAACAGGTGTCTGGTGTGTGTGTGTGTGTGTGTGTGTGTGTTTGTGTAAAATGGGGCAGATTAACCACAGTCATCATCATCTCCAGCATCTCCAATGTGAGGATTTTCTGCCTTTGTCTGTTTTAAATTGTTATAAATTGAATATCCTTTTGTTTTGGACTGTTGACTGGTCAAAACAAGCCATTTGACGATGCAACAATGGGCTCTGTATAATTGTGATGGGCAATTTTTTACTATTTTATGACATTTTATGGACTAAATGATTAATTGACAGATATCTGTAAATGATGTAAGGAAGCCCAGTCTTAGTTGATGACCTGTGTTTGCATGTGTGTCTGCAGAGTACGAGCTGCAGAGGGCTCTGCTCTCAGGGCCCTGAAGGAGAAGCTGTTCAGCCACCGTTCTGAGCTGATGTCAGGCTTCCAGCAGTACGACCAGAATAACACCGGTGCGCTCTTCTCATTTATAAACATGTATTTACCCAGTTTGACATGCATAGTTTTTATATGTAAGCATATCTTTTATTCAGGTAGTGTGTCAGTCAGTGAATGGGCTCTGGTGTTGGAATCTGTACTGAGACTGGATGTGCCCTGGAGGACGTTGCGTCCGCACTTGGTCCGTCTGGCACCAGACGGCAGTGTGGAGTATCAGTCCTGCTTCGAGGATATGGGACCGGGGATTCCTCTGCCTCAGGTCAGAGAAGTGAAGGGGTCTTCTTCATTTACTCAAGTACTGTCCTTAGAGGCTATTTTGAGATCCACAAATTTTAACTTTATACTTTTTTACATTTCAGAGGGAAATTTACTTTTTACTCAATTACCTTTATTTGATGCCTGTAGATTGTGGTTTTTAGGAACTTTTAAAAACTTAATGATGGTGCATTTGCATTTGTTGGTTTCATCTAGTCTTAGAAAGCGAGGGAAGTTGAAGAATTTTCTTGAGCATGTAATCATGCATGTAAAATTAATATTTCAAGAGGTTTTTCACCTGACAGCAACAATATGATTTATTGCTGTAGTTTAAACTTCACCATATTATGGAATCCACAAAAAACTGTGGAAAAAGGCTTCCTAAATGGGTCAGAAATAACACGAATAATAACAATGGCATTTGAATGCAGAGAAGTGAGAATTTTAATATACAATGTGTACACAGATATAAGCACTTAATGGCACTTAAATTACTCAGTTTACAGCACTGAGTTACTACTTACATGTTAAACACAGTTCTTTGCAATTTTGAATTGACTACATTTTGCTGCTGATAATTTACATTTTTAATACAGTACTTTTACTTCTAAAAAAAAATTTTTCCCTAGTGGTACTTTTAGGATTTTAGTACTTATTCTACCACTTCTGCTATTAAACACAGCTGGTGGTTGTTTGGAAGTCAAATGTTTTTGCACTTTTTTCTCATTTTAGGTCACTCCAAACTTGGCCGAAACTCTGTTCAGATACAGGACAGACATTGAGATAATATTCAACATTATAGACAAAGATCATTCAGGTAAAAATATATTGAATGTATTTGAAGATGACGAATCAATAATTCAAAATGTCTTCCTTGAAGTTCAGTAATGTGGGTGCACGTGTTTTTTCATGTTCAGGTCTGATCTCCATCGAGGAGTTTCGTCACACCTGGCGTCTCTTCACTGCCCACCTGGGGGTCGATATCGACGACCGCGCCATCGATGACCTGGCCCGAAGTATTGACTTCAACAAGGACGGCAGTATCGACTTCACTGAGTTCCTAGAGGCCTTCAGAGTGGTACACAAACTGGACAACAAGGATCAGCAACTCAACGGAAAGATGGATGGAGAGAAGTTTTCATGAAGGGAAGGATCTGAATACTAAATTGTCCTTGCATGATCAGCAGAGAAACTAATGGAGGAAGGAAAGTAGGAAGGCAAGGATACGATGATTTAATTTAGTATTTCAGAAGTTGTTAAAGGAAATTCCACCTTTAAACACTTCAACACTAAAAGATACCTTACAATTATTGGCTCTAGGACTTTGGTGCCTATGACTGTTTATCTAGCGCCACCTATCAGGCCAAAGTTTTCAGTACAGTGAAATATGTCCACATCAACTAAATGGATTAGCATAAATTCTGGTTCAGACATTCATGGTTCCCAGACGATGAATCCTAATGACTTTGGTGATCCACTGACTTTTCTTCTACCACCAGCAGGCTGACATTTTTTAGCATTTCAGTGGGAAATGGCTTGACAAACATTGGTGAAATTAGGTAGCATCCAGATGGATAATGCTAAATGGTAAATGGCTGCATTTATATACACACTGATGGGACCAAGCTAACATGCGAGGTGCTGACCGGATCATCGAGGGCAATTTGGGGTTCAGTGTCTTGCCCAAGGACATTTTGAAATGTGGACAGGAGAAAGATGACAGAAGTCCTGGACATAAAGGTGCACAGGAAAGTCACCAAGAACCAACACAAACAAAATAATATATATACAGAATATATAATCACTAGAAAAAGTCTGAAGCAGCTTCTGGGGCTGCGTGTTTTAGGTACAGTTTGATTTAGTACAGATGTCACCTCTGACTTGTGAGAAACAGATAGAGATACAGCAGGAGGAGCAGCGTGATGCAGCTACATGTATTGATGACTGAAGGCTTCAGCATTAGAAAAAATAGAAACACTAATGTTAGGGTTTCAGCTGGTGTGTGCTCAGCTGTCTACCAAAAAGGAATAAAATAGCTTTTTTTAAAAACTAATTGTCGTATTTTGTGTATACTTTTTGTGCGTTTCAGTGTGTGTGAGTGTGTGTGTGAGTGTGTGTGTTCGTACACTGCTTCACTCTGGCATCCCGCCCACTATAATTACCAAACGGTGAGAGCAGTTAAACAGGCCCAGGCATCCTGTGAGCCAGAGTAAATGATGGGTTCGGGTTTTACTGAAGGCGTCAACTTGTGCAGCACACACACACACACTTTAAACACCTGCACACACACTCTAGTTGCAAGAGGCTGCAGAAGTGAAGGGTGAGAGACAAACAGGGAGATGTGGAGACTGACAATTTTTAAACTGATTGTTTTAGTGCCAGTGTTCTTGGGTGTTGCCTTCTAGTTTGTGAAAAACTGCTCATACCCGAGTGTTAGGTTTTCCTTTATATATTAAAACAACAAATAAAATTGTTGCTATTTACTATAAAGCAGGTAAAAAGCACATCTCCCCTGATACCTCCCTATCCATCTGTCAGAGTGTTTTCCACCCTCTTACCCCTCCTTCCTCCCTTCCTTCCTCCCATCTGCCCATCCTGCAGTAATCCCAGACCACATCTCTCCTCCCTCTCACATACTCCCCACTTTCACTCTCCAAGTGCTGTACTCTTTAGCCTCCCCTCCCATCCTTTCCCCTCCAAATCTTACAAGAGGTATCTCAGTAGATTGTAGCATCATCCTGAACACACACATTCAGATGGGAGCTCAGATTTTGGCTGCACTGTTCGCTCTGCTCTGCGTCCACGCTCCAGGTACTTAATTTTCATACTTGTGTGTTGTTACGAGAAGCAGTGCATTCATTGTAAAACTGTCTACAGTGTGTGCAGCTGAGGGATGCAGTGGTTTTAGACACCTGGAGAACGGGCAGACGTTTTTCCGTTACGGAGGACTGCTGGTGATCTTCTGCTGTCGTCCTGGCTACAAGCTCCATGGATACAAAACCAACAGCTGTGTGTCTGGACACTGGTCCCGGGACATCCCAGTCTGTGTTGGTGAGGAGCTTCATTGATGAGAATGTACAGGAAACTTTTTATTTCATTTTAGGGTTTCAATTTCAGTTTTTGTCAATAGATACATTTAGAGGATAACGTTAACTCGGTTGTCTCAACTTTTGTTCAAGAATCTGTTTTACTTGTTTTGGCTTCTATTACAGTGCACAGTAGAGAGTTGAAAGGAAATTGAGGGGAGACAACAAAGGTTCTTGGTCAGACTCAAACTTTTAATCACTTTCCATGATATTCTCCCCCTTTTTCAGGCTCTGGCTGCTCCAACCCGGGGCCGCTCACCCACGGCACAAGCAGCATGAATGAGGATGGCTCCTGGGCAGTGTTCAGCTGTAATAGTGGCTTTCGGCTACACGGGCCCTCAATGTTGTACTGTAAGGGCTACGCCTGGAATAGCACAAAGCCTGTATGCAAAGGTGCGAATGAAAAACTCTCAGCTATTAAAGCAATAGTTCATTTTAGAAAATACGCTTATTTGCTTTCTTGCAGAGTTAGATTAGAAGATTGACACCACTCTCATATCTTTGTTGCCTTTGGACAGAGCCAGGCTAGCTGTTTCCCCCTGTGTCTTTGTGCTAAGCTAAATTAGCTGGCTGCTGGTTCAAGCAACATATTTACTGTACAGATGTTAAGATTGGTATCAATTTTTTCATCTAACTCTCAGCAAGAAAATGAATGAGTGTATTTTCTAAAATGTCAAACTATTCCTTTAAATTTGATCTTGTAAAAGCAACTGTCTTTCTATAGCATAGCGTTAATCCTCCCACATTCATTGATTCCAAACAGCAGCAGGTAGAAGACAGTTTATTGCTGCAGTTAACTATAACTGAACTGAAAGTGTGTTCATGACTACTTTTCAATCATGTTTGAAAGTTGCCACACAAACAGACTTGTCTTGCCCTCAGCTCTTTACCGTTTGACCCTCTTTCCTCTTTTCTCCTTGTTAGAGTTCGACATGATGAGCTCGGTTTCAGGTGTCAGTGTGCAAAAGCCAAACATACACCAGAACCTCCAGGCTGCCGTAGTTCTGAAGACCCAGCAACAATCCCACTACGACACCCTCGCTAATACTGCCGCCAAAGAAGCAAACCTCAAATTTGGCTCGCTGTCTCACACGCCATCCCAAATGTCAAACAGTGAGAGGATTAAAGTGACTAACCCAAAAGTCCACCTGCAGCAGCATATTCAGTTTCCCAATTTTAAAGTTAAAGATGGGGTCCAAACAATTCATCATGAGGCTCAACTTCAGGAGGCAAACAAAGCTCAAGGACCAGAAACAGGAACTGTGAGGACTGGCTCAGAGGCAAAAGCTTCACGCGAGGAAGCAGAAAAGGTTACACAAATGTTTGCCTCTAAATCACATCCATCTACTACTGTCTCATCTACCTTATCATTAGTGTCAGGAGCAGAGCAATCAACATCTTCACCACCATCATTTTCAACAGCCCATACACCAGCTATCACTGCAGTCACAAATACTGCTGTCAAGTATACTCAAGCAGCTGTGATGATTGCACCGACTTCACCACTCCACCATACGAAATCTGCTCTTCCTGCGCTCGGCAGTGAAAAAGTGTCTGTGTCAGACCAACCGGCTGAAACTGGCTTCCAGTATCCTTCTTTGTCTCAGCCTGGGTCTGTAGATGAAGAGGAGCCCACAGAGACTTCAACATACACTTTACCTACTTCTGTTTATTTTGTTTCTACCAGTTCCTCCTCCACTTCATCACCTGCTTCCTCTGCACTCTTGTTATCACCCCCCCTTCCCTCCTTTTCTGCCTCAACTTCCCCAAGTCCCAGCTCCACCCAGTCAAATATGGAACCACAGCTGCCTAATGTCATCATTCCTTCAAACACCCCCACCACCACTGAGCCGAGACCTCCCTGGGCCAAATACCACAACCTCACGATGAACGCCACCTCCAAACCACCTCTGCTGTCTCTGAGCCTCAGCAGACGCCCTGTGTGCCAGTACCCACCTGTGCCGGCTCATGGGACCTTCTACTTTCGTAATGTAGAGAATCCCGGTCCCAGAGAGTACAGACATTACATACAGTATGCCTGCTACCCTGGTTATACGCTGGCTCATGGAGACATACACAGCTACTGCCAGCAGGGGGGCACCTGGAGCGGAATCACACCTGTTTGTCTAGGTAGGTTGTGTTGATGCTTCATAATAAATAGATTCTTTGATTTAATTTGAAATAAAATTCTGACAAGGAAAGAAGTGCTGATGGGCAAAGAAAAGGGAAGGTGCAAGATATTTATCTTTTATTGTTTTGTTGTTTATTGTTGATACAAGAGAGTTTTACGTCTGGAATTTTATTTTAATAATATTGTTTCATATTATCATTGATCCAGGAGCTGCCAACCCATCTAGAGTAATTTTTTTGTCTCACTTTATTTAGTTTCACTTCCCAAGCTGTTTTAAGGCTTTTGCACCCTGGCAGAAATTAAATTCTGAAACACTGAACAATTGAAATATTTTGGGATGTAAAATCGAAGATTTAAAGACGGATATCCTTCAAAAATGTTGACAGTTGCCTGGCGGTGATTTCTGTCTAAAATCAACCCACAAAACCTAGTAAACTAGTAACAGTGGGAAAACTTCCTTCCTTAAAGGTACTGGGTTTATCACAGGAGCAGTAATCAATAGCAAAGAAAAAGAAATCAAAGTAATCTTATGCATTGCAGCAAAACAAACATCAGTAAAATATCAGTAAAAAAAAAATGTTGTTTAACATGTACTATGTCAACATTCCAATAATATATGTATTATAAAATAATGTGGAATTAATATTTGCAGTAACAAACAAATGAAAATATGAAGTAAATACATTTACAGTACATATGCAATGTATGTGCATGTAAATAAAGTTAAATGTACTAAGAGTGCATGCAAAGAGGCGTTTTAAAAAACGATTATTAATGTTTTCAGTTAACATGTGAATGTCTATAACGCACTGCATATGTTATATATTAGGTCCATACTCATAATGATCATTCTTACTACACCTGACTGACTTTGGCTGGACATGTTAATATTTTTTTTTCTTTTTTACTATAAAAGTCCAATAGTTTGTATTATATTTCTAAAGTGAAGACACCACTGTGTTGTCCCTGTGCTGTGTTCTGTATTGAGTGTAGGGCTGCAACTAACAATTATTTTCAATATTGATTAATTTGAATTAATTTCTCAATAAATCACTTTCATTGTTTAGCATATAAAATGTCAGAAAATTGTGAAAATTGCCCATTATAACTTATTAAAATCAATGGTGAAGTCTTCAATAAACCCAAGTTCACTATCACATAAGACAAAGAAAAGGCAGAACATCCTCACATTTGAGTAGCTGGAACTGGGTAATGTTTGGCATGTATACATAAAAATTACTTCAACAATGAATTGATTATCTAAATAGTTTATTTTCTGTCGATCGATTAATCGACTAATCATTTCAGCTCGAGTTGAGTCACATCCAGTTTCAGCAGCTTCATGTCAGTTATCTGTTTTAAAGATAATTACATCAGTTCTTCTGCTACACAGATCATCTCATTCTGAAATAATAGTGCCAAAGATTACTCTGAACGGTACAAGTGAGCTCACTTCTCGATGAGGTACAGCCTCTGCTGTTGTTACAGATTGAAACTGGGTCAGTTCCATTCCCATACCTCTCTGATAATGATCTAAAAGTACCCTGACGGTCAGCTCTCATTGTAACTGTTGCCCTATTTGTAATGACCCTTGAACCTGTAATTACCCCTGAATTGATCCATGCTCCATCCTTACTGTTTGTCTGCAGAGTTGACACCGTGTTCAGTTAACAACGGAGGCTGTTCCCAGCTGTGCTCTCACTCCCAGCACTACAACCAGAGCACCAACCAGACCCAGACCAGAACTCAGTGCCACTGCAGACCAGGATTCACTCTGCTGGATGACAGGCGAACGTGTCGAGGTGAGCATATTAATGTTTTTTTTTCACTGTGACTGCAACATTCCTCCTGAATCCTCTGTGGACGCCCTCGGCTCTTCCTCATAACAACACAGCGTGCGCTGAGGCATGTTACAGCACAGCAGGGAATCTCCTTCACATGTTTTTTATGTGTTTGATGTTTCATGGCTCACAGACGAGCACAAGCGAGCTGTGAAATTTATGGTAGCACAATCACCTTGTAGCACTTAAAAGGCTGACATTTACTTTATATATTGTCTCCATGTACACGTGCCTGCTCACCGACAACCTATCATTTGTGAGGGCCATCAGTGGATGGTGTTGATATTATTTTTGAACAGTGTTATTATCAGCGTGCACTTTGACAGACAGTACTGTCCAGACAATCATGGTTTGACTGATTATAGTTTAGTTTTAGCCTGAAAATTCCACCCCAATGAAATGCAGCGTGTAAACATTCCTGTCTGACCAAGTAAAGAAAAATGAGCATTTATTTTGGTTTTCATTTCAAAAGACGTCATTCTTTTCTGACTAGACTTTGTCCACATGGTCGTCTGTATGTAGAGAGGATGAGAAGATGTTGAACCATTAACACAGAAAAGGAAGAAACGTCAGGTTAGAGACATTGTGCTTTTGTAGGTGGCAGGGAAACAAGAGCAGAGCTGATATACAAGCTTACTGAGTCCTGTCTGCACATCTTTGTTTCCTGTCTCTGAAGAACAGGAAGTCAGAAAACATCTGCGTTATGGTTTGCTCATTACAGACCAAAACAGCAAGCAAAACATGGAGACACATCAATGAGGTTTCATGTTCCAGTTGAATTCAGAGCGGCAGGGGAGACGGCCGCCTTTCATCTGCTGCTCTTTTCTTTCATCTCAGTGCTGCCTGGACTGTGTGTGTTTTATTAAATCTTTGTCCATTCAAACCATCGTAAGATACGTGTGTATGTAATAATCATTGCTTGCACTCACTTCAAATTGTTGTTGTTATTGCAGTGTGTGTCTGTTTGCATGTGTGCAGATTTAGATGAGTGTTCGGAGAGGCAGCACCAGTGTCAGCAGAGATGCATCAACACTTTTGGTTCCTTTATGTGCAGCTGTGATGACGGCTATCAACCAGCTCACGACCAGATCTCCTGCACAGGTGTGTGTGTGTGTGTGGCTGTGTGTATTTATATATCTGTGTCTGTTTATGTCATTTATGTCTATGAACAAAGTGTTTTTTCTCCATGGCTCTCCATCTTTCCAGATGTGGATGAGTGCCTGCTGCCTGCAGCTGTAACAGGCTGTGTGTTCGGCTGTGTTAACTCTCCCGGGAGCTTCCACTGCCAGTGTCCTGCAGGCTACAGCCTTCAGACTGCAGACAGCCACTGCCAAGGTGAGGGGACACTCGCTAAACATTACTATGAACCATTCCTTGCACTTTTAGCCACGCTAGCAGCATGGCTATAGGGATGGTAATGTCAGTCGGTCGGTCCACCACTTTGATCCAGACTGAAATATCTCATCTAAATCTCAACATCTGCTAGGATTGGCATGAAATTTAGTACACGCATTTATGGGTCCCCGATAATGAATCCTAATAATGTTGTTGATCCCGTGACTTTTCATCTAGCGCCACCATGAGGTTGGCATGAGGTTTTTAGTGAAATGTCTCAGCAACTATTGGATGGATGGTCAAGCAATTTGGTACACCTTTTCATGCCCACCTCATGATGAATTGTTGAATGAATTACTTTGGTGATACCCTGACTTTTCATCCAGCGCCATCATCAGGTCAAAATTTCAATTTGTTTAATACTTTGGTTTATGACCAAATACCTGCACAACTGATCATATTCCCATTAGTCTCTGCTGTATTGGTGTTATATGCTTATTGGCAAATGTTAGCACCATGTTAGTGTAGAATGTTGTGCTAAAATAAGATAGTGCTAACATTTGCTAATTAGCATATAACATTACCTGTTTAATATCAGCATATTAGTATTATCCTTGTGAGCGTGTTAGCATGCTAATGTTGGCATTTAGCTCAAAGCACTGCTCTAAACTCCAGTTACGTACCTAAAATATGCGAAGAGTTGTATTCCGAGTAAGTTGTATCCCAAAAAAAAAAAACTTTATGTGAAACAAAATATTTAACAGCAAAACTGGTGGTGTTGTGCCTACGTGACAACATTCAGGGTTATTTTATCAGACTTATTATTAGATATTTTACTTAATATCTTTTAGAAAGTGGTCAGCCCTTACACTGTATGGCACAAAATCTAATTATATCTTCTTCAAATAGATGAAAAAGCAGCACCAAACCTGCCAACACTAAAAAATATGTTTTTCTATCAGTGCAACTTTCACTTTTCATAATATGACAATAAAATGGGATATATAAATAAAGTAGGAAAGGTGTAGACTTAAGCTTGGTTGTCATCTTCTCCTAAACTTCCTTTTCTTATCCAGATATAGATGAGTGTGCTGTTAATCAGGGGCTCGGGCCATGCATGGAGCAGTGCCACAACTCACCAGGATCCTACCGATGTTCCTGCACATACGGGCACATCTTGGCCGGAGACGGATACAGCTGCATCGCCGAGTGTCCACCTGGATACAGGAAGCAACCGACAACAGCACCTGAGAATTCAACCGCGCAAGCTCTTAAGGAGGAGTGTGTAGGTAGGAAAAAAGAATCAATAGATTTCTCTAACTTACGTCAAAAGTCTGAGCTTCCTGATTGTGTCCACACACAGATATAAATGAGTGCCAGGAGGAGAGGTGTGAGTGGCAGTGTGTCAACCTGCCAGGCTCTCACCGCTGCATCTGCCCCAGAGGATACACACTCCAAAGGGATGGGCAACGCTGCAGGGGTCAGTGGGGTCATGAACACTCATACACACACGTCTGTAACAGTATGGTGTATGGTATATACACATTATGGCAATAACTCAACAATAACAATAACACATGATAGAAACATACTTGAGACTGTTTTTTTTAAAAAGTGTAGATAATTTGGAAGACTCCGCTGCACAAAATTAATATTCATGAAAATAGAAAAGATTAAGATTCTACAATAACAGATAAGATATTGTTCATTGATATTAATATCATCCATGTGTTATGTTAAGACAAGTGAAGATTATTGATTTGCTAATTTATTTGGTAATCTATTGATGGTCTAATGCTAATAATAATCTAATGGTCTTTGTCTGGTTCATATAAAGGAGTAGTTTAATGTTTTGGGAAATACGCCTTCTATTTGAGAATTCCCTTTCTGTCCAATATGAAGCTACAGCCAGCTACTGGTTAGCTTAGCTTAGCAAGGCTGGAGACAGGGGGAAACACATAGTGTGGAGTTTTGTCATCACCATGAGGTTGCTAGGCAACCAGCGGATACTCCAGAAAGTTACTGCTCCCATGTTACTATTATTTAGTCAAAAAGTTGCCAGTGTAGTGACCCAGTAATCCTGGCTGGTAAGAATTTTACCTCGGTAGACCAGTGGACTAAAGTGCCCAGAAAAGCAAAATTTCCACTCTGAATCCACTGCTGGTTGATAAAGTCAGATGTTTACGGTCCAAGCACTCAGTAACTGAAACAGTCAGGACTTCATGATGGGGCTACCTCATCCTCATAATGCAGCAAGTGCAGCTCTTCCTTAATCAGAAATATTAAATCAATTCATAGAAAAGTAAACAAGTCATAAATATATGATTTATTTTCCCAGTGATGCTGGGGTTGGATGCTTTTATCCAGTATAGGCTACAGTCTTTACATTCCAGTCTTTTAATTTTTGCTTTAAGTTAAAATGAGTGAAATTCATATAAATAGGAGTTAATGTGTAAGTATTCACTGTAATTATGTATACTGAGTGAGTTTTGGAAAACTCCTCTTTATTTCCCTCCCTCTCCTACAGACATTAATGAGTGCAGTCAGAAGAATGGAGGGTGTTCCCACCTGTGTGTGAACCAAAAAGGTGGGCATAAATGTGCCTGCCCAGCCACCCATCGCCTCTCCCCCTACAGCTGGAAGAAGTGTCTTCCAAGGACAACAGCGAACACTGCTGGCTGAGCTGGAAAGCACCTCAAAATTAAATCCAACCCATAGAGCAACAGCTGGAGCTCTGATTGGCTCCCATCCCACATTTCTTTAGTTCCTTTTTAGCTTTTCTCTATATGTTTTATACTCCCTGGCAGTGACAGATAATATGTTCAACCGTCTCTTCGCTAAGCCACATTCACATAGTCCTGATGGATGTTTAAATGTATTAAGTGCATTGTTTTATTTAACCCTGTGTGTCCTAACCTCAGTCTTGATATGATTGTTTGGAGTTTTTTCCTATTGTTTTCATTCCTTCCACTTTTTGCTTTATTTCATATGGATGACGTCCTTTGTTTCATTCATCCCAATGCTTTTGCCAGGCAGTCATGATATTGCTCTGTATTACTACTTTAGCTTCAGCTGAAAGTTACCTCCATAATTCTACCCTGTCATAGAGCTGGTTTAGCTAGAGAGTCCGCCATTTCATTCCCCTCAATGCTACCTGTGAGCTGGGATCCACATAAACCTGACTGCTGTTTCTATATGATGTAGTCTGAATAGTGTTTCCTATATTTCATAGAGTATATCTGGTCTGTTTTGGGATGACATGGACTGCAGTGACACCAGCGCTAATAATGAGTCTGAGCGACTGTATATACTGTTAAGTGACCTGGTGTTCTTTCCTTAATGTTTATATTTAAACCTGGGACAACAAAAGCAAACCCAGTATTTCCTTTCTTGGGGTTCTTTGATCCATCTGTATAAATTGGAATAAATGTTTTATGTGTTGTTCTCAGTCTTTCATCAACTATATCTGCCCAAATTCCTTTTCTTTTATCTCTCTTTATTTTCTCTTGAATATATAAATCTAAGGACAGAGGGGGAAATAACAATTTTAGAAAATTGTATTCAATTTTCCAATTTCCTATTTTTATATGGATAATTGAACTGACAAGCGTTACACGGACCAGAAAAAGTAAACAATCCATAAATATATAAAATGATATTTTTGTTTGTTGCCCAGAAGGAAGTTGAAATGAGTAAAATTCCTATAAATGGGAGAGTTTATGTGTAAGTATTCACTGTAATTATGTAAACTGAGTGAGTTTTGGAAAACCCCTCTTTATTTTTTCATTTAAATGAAGTCCAACCCAAAGAGCAACAGCTGGAGCTCTGATTGGCTGGCTGCTGTGAGTCAATCAGAGCTCCTGCTGCTGCTTATATTCAAAAGGACATGTGGCAAACAGTAAATAGATAAATGACAGGTTACTATGGTTGGTTAAATGATTTTATTATTGTATGAACATACTTTGAAAATGTCATAATAAACATACTTTTCTGATGGAAATGAGGGACAACTGCTTTGTTAAAATAATTGAACAGGTCTTTAAATATTAAATAGGTGACCTGAGTAATATATTATAATAGTAAAATAAAATTTTTAATTTCTCTCTATTGTTGTTATAGTAGTTTGAAGTAAATGCAAATATTTCAGGGTTAGGGTTAGCATTAAAATATATGAACACTTTACTGTTTCCTGCTGTTTTGCTTTCAAAATCAAAGCACTGTGATGAAAGTGAACCTTTTCCTTTTCCGTTCTGTTTCTTTTCCTTCTCTTTTCCTTTCTGTGTTCTGTACAACTTGTACAGTTAAGTATGGCATAACGCTCTTCTCAGACATACAAAGACCTGATTCAACATACTCTGGACCTCACTGGTACCAATATCTGTCTGTACTGCCACTTCTTTCTTTACATATACCTCATGCATGTACTGTATATATACATACTGTATACGTATAAAATACTACTATGTATTACAGCAGAATTCTACCCTAACATACCGGAAATAAACTTATCTTCACTGTACGTAAATGAACAAACCCTCAACATGTTGACTTGCCATATCAGTAGCGAAACCTCAGGGTGACACATTCATATGCAGACGATTGGATTAATTTTCATTCATTGTACAAAACACACAACACATACACAAAAACATCTTGGCATTCAAGGAAAACTGATGATTCTTGTTCCCATACAAGTTAACATTAATACAAGACAACATCAACACTGAATTATACAGAGCCTGGAAGCTATCAGGGGTAAAATTTTTGTTAATTTATTTGCAGGAATTAGTCAATTGTGGGGGTTTATATTTTTTTATTTTTCCCAAATATTTAGGTCAGCCATTGCAGTAGAACAACAAATTATTATATTACTGATTACAGATAAAACAAAAAAGCAATAAAGTCAGAAAATAAAAGTACAAATTATGGATTTGAAGGAAATAATTAATAATTTCTGTGCACAGATGATCAAAATGTTTACTCTGATAACTGCCGGGCTCAGCAGAACAGTAATATATCCAATTACAAGACAGATAACTGTTGATATAATATTCTCACACACAACACCAAGAGCACAGAGATGTGGTTATATCTTTGCAAATTTCAGTTTACAGAAAATGCATGAAAGTAAGTCCTGTAAACATACATCTGAGCAGCATGTTTAAGTAATAAATAAGTTCACAGTCCAGAATCACAAAGAAAAAATAAATTCTTATATAGTGGTTTGCAATCAGCTGCCAAGGCTATGATGTTACATCAGTATATGAAAGCTACAGAGTTTTATTGAAGAGGAAATACTTACAAGCACCACATGAATTGTATGAGCTGATAATGAGAAGCTTTGCTGCCTTTGGACAGTTGATCCTTTCCTTATAAAACGTGTCTCTTCAGGTGTTTGGAGTCTGTCAGGAGCAGGGAGACACACTAGTCTGCGTTTTCACTGCATCAGGCAGCTGGAACTTGGCAGGAAGTCCTGGACATAAGTGATGGCCGCCTTGGACAGATAGGTCATGGTGCCATAGCTGCCACTGGGGGCGCTATCGTAGAAAAAGTTGCAGATTCCGGTCGCTGGGTCCTTCTCAAGGAAGTAATCACTAGCACTGTGGGATTTCTGGGGATGCAGAGGCAGTACAGAGTGAGCCCCGGTGAACATGCACCAATACATGAACATCCTTTCAAACAAAAAGTACCTGGTCATTGAGGAAGAGGTCATTGGCCAAGTGCAGGATGCGGTCCACGTGGATAATGCCTCCGATGCTGTCCACGTCCACGTCAGCTACCAGACCTAGAACCATCACAGTCTCCACTAGCAGCTGCCGGTACTCTGGTTGGGGGACGTGGTTCAGGACAGACTCCACCTGCACTGCAAACTTGATCTCTCCCGCTGTCATCTACACAGAAAACACAGATTAAACACACATCTGCACCAATGCACACACACAGGAAGTCCTAAATCCAGCTTTAGCTGCAAGTTGGCGAGACGCTACCTCTCTTGTGGTAGAAGAGGGCAACACATATCCATCGATGGACAGGCCATGGCACTTCTGCAGGATCTTCCAGACCTTCTGGTAGAAACCCATTGGTACTCTGTTGATAGCTCCATCCAGCCTGCGTCTCCTAAGCCACTGGCCTTGCCTCTCCTCCCAGTGCAGCTGTCCATCTCCCGGACCAGTGCCCACTGGGGACAGGATCCCACTGGGGGTGGAGGGGCTGCTGCAACGCTGTGGTGAGACAACAGGAAGATACTGTTAGAACATATTTAACAAACCACTTTACTGATTTTCAACCTTATCTCCATGTATTGCTTATTTACACAATTACACTTGTCAGTAGTGTCTGTGCCACACAGGCAGGCTATTGTCACCACAGAATGAGCAGAATCAATAACAACTGCAGTTGTACACCACTTCACTTCTCCGTTCACTACACTGACATCCTGTTGGAGCTCGCATCCAGTTCAAGATTCAAGAGAACTGCCCCTTCCCACCTCCAAGACATGATCAAACCCTACTCTCCATCACATTGTGCTCCTCTGCCTCTGGACGATAAACCACCTGGTCACCCTGTGGTCGCTCATCTCTGTCAAGGCTCTTCTCTGTTCTGGCTCCACAGTGGTGCAATGAACAAGCCACTGCCCTTCTTCAAACACAGGCTAAAAATCCACCCTTTCAGACTACACTATAACACCCCATGCTAGCATTTATTTACATAGAATTTCTTAATAAAGAAGAAGAAACTCTGAAAACAATTTCAGTTGTTTGTTTAGAAGGGTTTCACTTCCAATTGTTGATGACATCTAGCTCTTGTACCTATGGAGTTTGAATACACTGTTGTAAGTCACATTGGACAAATGAATTTAATGTAAAATATACTGCAGTTACCCTGGTTTCAGGGCTTAAAAGAGTACTTTTAAGTTAAGTTAAGTTGGTGCTGGTGAACAGATTCTTTTCACAAAATACAATGTGCTGACAAGAGTAATAGCATATACAGGTTTGGCATACCATAACAAATGCATGTAAATAAGGTTGAAATATTTAGCGTGGTAGTCATCTCACACACACAGAATAATAGTATATATATAATAATAGTTTGAACACTTACAGTATCTATAGTTACACAATCCATGCAGTCATTCATGCATATTGATATCATGCTCTATCACACTTGGCAATATGAGACACTTCAGCAGACGTATTAAAGGACACGGCTGGTGTTATTGTATGTTTTACCGCTATTAACAATTACTTTAAATAGTTTTTTAAAAATGAATTTAGCTCACTAACAAGTGTGTATCCTCAGCCTGATATAGCTCATGCCTCCACAAATTATTGTCCAAAACATAAAAGCGCTACACTGCTGCATTGGCTGACATATTGCTTTATTATGATAAACAAACCGTGTGTGGTTTATTCCTCTCAGCTTGTCACTAGCAAAGCAGTGTAAACATGGAACCTGAGCATGCTCAGTCACGTCAAGTTAATTGTATTTATATACCGGTGACCAGTGGCTTTACAATCTGTACAACACACGACACTCTCTATCCTTAGGCTCAATTTGGATACTGAAAACTCCAGAAAAAAAGCCCTTTAACAGGAAAAAAGGAGAAACCTCTGGAAGAGCAACAGAATCCGTCTTCCAAGACAGTCTTGAAAATGCAGTTGGAGAGTTGTTTCAGAATTAACTACATCAGCCACGTTTGTGGCAATGCAGGAATATGTCGCCCTGTGCTACTGTATCTCTCTTGTATGTGTTTTTAAAAGGTTTTGCATAATAATGGAGTTCTATGGACACAAGCTATATCAGGCTTGGACCACACCGATAATACCTGTTAGTAAGATCAATTTAATGTAGGTTTTGCTTTCTTTAAGACATTTGTTGACAGTAATAAAAAGATGAAGTAACACCAGCCTTTACCCTTAAATGCAGCAAGACACATGGAATCTTTTAGTGTCTACAGAAAATATGAAATCTGAATGAAAAATGCTTTTAGCATGAGTTTGCTCAGTGTATACATACATTCTAACTACGGCAACCCTAGGGAGGACAAACCAAGTCAATCAGAAGCAGATGAGGTGAAATGGTTTACCGTGGAGCGAGGAGACGTGACATTGCTACTCAAGGAAAGACCGCCGCTGAAGATCTACGCATGGATATGGATGACAGATGACAGAGAACAGATTGAGATGATGCTACAGTCATGATGATACTGCAGCCACACAGAGCATAACGTTACTGGAGATGTTTGATGTTTGAAAAGTGTAATTCAACTCTACAGAAATCAACTACTGAGAAAAGATTCTCGGAAACAAAATGACTGAACTACATGACCGATCACAAGAAAGACCATTCGACAAACAAATGATGCCACTCCATGCCAAAATGCGACCACGAAATGAGTTATGAGGGTGGTTCAAGAGTTCATGAATTTGTAGAAAAGTTATTTTAAATGTAACACTCTTCTACAGTTACTGTGTGATACTTGGAACAGTAGCAAAGCATGTCCTCCTACTGACATGTGATGAAGTGAGAGTCGTTCCAGCTATGGAGGGCGCTGTGGCTCACGAAATGTTAAGAGCCAGCGAGTGGTTTATGAGCAGGATTTAGTCGGCGGTTTGGTTGTTTAGACCGACGTTAGAAACAGTCACATGCTAGATATTATCAAACCCAACCCACGCTGAGAGGCCGAGAGTCATCCAGCTGCAACCAAAAGCAAGAACGCTGTTATTCTATTCTGAGATAGATAGATAGATAGATAGATAGATAGATAGATAGATAGATAGATCAAAACATGAAGCACATGCCACAGAATATACACTCTGATTATTATCCCGTTTTTTTATTTGTGCTTCCCACCTGTTTTATCTCACTCTTTAGCTTGTGTATTCCTGTGCGCTCAGTCTTGGTGGCTCCGGTGTGGCCTAGTTCATGGATGGAGATGGCAGGACTAGTGGCTGTTGACTGGATTGGGCGCACTGATGAACAAAGACAAAAAGGCATAGAAGATATATTCTATAGACTGGTTCCAGACTTCAGAATTGTTGTGCTCATTGTCACCTCTTTCCCCTAGTTGGAAAAGCAACCAGGCCAAGCAGATCTTTTAAATGCCACAGCCACAAAAGAGGTGACAGAAAAATCACCATGAGCGTGGATAAGAGAAATGCAGCTGTACAGGTTGTTGTAAGTTGACTTTCAGAAGTATCTCTTAAATCGGCTAATCAACAGCCATGCGAAGGGGTCTGTGAGGCTCTGTACTTGAACACAACAGTGCTTTGAGCTGAATGCTCATATCAACATGCAACATGCTTAACATGCTCACACAATCCTAGCATGTTGATGATTAGCAGGTATAATGTTTACCACGTTCACCATCTTAGTTCAGCATGATGACATTTGCTGATTTCCATTAAACACAAAATACAGCGGATGGTAATGTCATTAGTTTTGCAGGTATTTGGTCATAAACCAAAGTATAACTAAGTAAAAGTCACGTGATCATTAGAATACATATATATATTGTCTGGAAAACATGAATATCTGTACAAAATCTAGTGCCAATCCAACAGGTATATGTTAAGATATTTCACTGAATAAATGAAAACATTGACCTGCTGGTGGCGCTAGAGTAAAAGTTAGAGGATCACCAAAGTCAGTAGGATTCATCTTCTGGGGACCATGAATATCTAGACCGAATGTCATGGCAATCCATCAAATAGTTGTCAAGATATTTCCGTCTGGACGGAAGTGTTGGAAGACTATCCTTGCCATCCTAGAGCCATGCTGCTACCATGTCTACAAACATTAAGTTAACTGGTCCTAGCATCAGCTACTGCAGCTACAGTGTCGACTGAAAATGAAATAAAATGGTCATTCAGTCTGATTATCAGACTACTTATTCTCATCTTTTATTATCTTCAATTTCTTCATAAATGAACCTGATTGCTTTCCTCCTCTTATAATTATTTCTCAACTGTACTTGATTCTGACTTTTTGTAAAGCCTAATTTCTTCTCTAAAATGTCTCACTCAAAACTAAGGGTGCAACACACACCCATAATTTAACACTCACACATATACTGTAATGACAAACAGAGACAGAGAAAAAGGGAAAAAAAACTCACTGCTCCTCTCCACCCCAAACTCTTTGCCACTGAGGATGTGATGCAGCAGGTTTTTCATGCCAAAAGGACTCAGGCTCATCAAACTCTCAGACGCCTCCTCCCCTACAAAGGTGTTACACAGTTTTTAATTTTTACTGCACGAGGTAGTTTGTGTATGATCACAGTTGTGTGTAAGCATGCTCGTTTTTCTTACCGGAGCAGTGCAGACTGCGAGCCAGCTCAGTGGCCATCACTTGCATGATGAGTCCTATCCTGAGCCGGAGCATGTCCCCAAACAGAGCAGGCTGGGAGCGCACATACATGGCGAGATAGACCATGATTTCCTAAATGGCAAACACACATAAATCGCAGCTGTAAGATTAGTGTCTGAAACAGTCCTGTGGCAGCTCAAAAGGTTAAAGATTTACCTGAGTGAGTACAGCTATACTGATGTCCTGACCGCTGGCTTCATAGATGAGCGTGTTCAACTCATCGGGAGGAAGTGGACTGAAAAGAAACAGTGAGGAGGAAGAGTTGGTTTATTATGCGAATTCATTCAATTTAACGTGAACACAAAATCTCTTCAGCCACATCAGTTTTTGACAATATCTACAACTTACACTGTGATGACTCTTTCCCTGGGTTCAGGAGGTAGACCTACAGTCAGCTGCTTGTGATGGGAAATCAGATCTGTGCAGGCCTGAAGAATAGACAAATACACATGGAATGAAACTATCAAGATGACTCATATCATAATTTATTGATTCTGTAGAGGAGACTCTTTTTGCCTTCCCCCTAGGTCGACTACGTGTGTTACTCAGCGGGTATTCAGCACTCTGAGACACTTCATCATGGCGTGTTGAAGTGAATGTGTTATGATGCAGTTTTTCTAATGGCCAATAGATGGTGTTACAGCCTTTTCTAGAGTTTTATCTAGTGAGTGATCAGATGGACAATGCCGAGAATATGGTTTGATAATGATTTCATGACTTTTTAACCATGAATTGTACATGTTTAAATGTTAATTCATATTTGGGACCTTGATGTTTACACCAGGGTGGATTCTATAGGGGTGGTTTAGATATGAATGTGTGTCAGTTTTATGTTTTGTCTGAAGGTATTTTAGGTGGGGAGGAGATTACTTTAGAGAAAAATTAGAGAGAAAGGGAAACATTTTTCTTTGTGGAATTGCACTTTATCTATTTTTAAAAAATGACTCACACGTATAAATATGATGTGCTGTTGAGTTATAAGTGACTTGTTTTGCTATTTTGGAAATAGTTGAAAAGGCCTTTTATTTTGTATTGAACATTTTAATTTATTTTTTATTCCTAGTAACCGAGATCTGACCCAGGACCTGAGTTGGGCCAGGTCCAAATTACATTCCGTCTAACCGTGTCTGTTAGGGTCCTTTCATATTGCTGCAGGTCTCAGGTCTGAGAATCGGTATGTCTAATACCCAAGTGGATCCAAGGGGACTCTCTATCAGCTCTTCTTACGTGGTACTTCATAATCATCACAGGACACAAATTAGTATTTTGAGGTGAGATGGAGAGTGTGAACTGTGAAGTCCAGAGAAAAACGACATGTATTTCTACACTTTTCGGTTGCGACTACGCGTTAATTGGTGGAGCATCATGTCAATACCAGTGTATTTAGGTGTGTTCAGGTCAACTGCATTCTGGATCTAATAATCCTCGGTTCAGATCAGGTCTTTTTTAAAAAAATATATTTATGCACATCCAGCTCTGACAGGTTTTCCACAGGTCAGTTTTGTATCAGGTTTAAAACTTTAGGGTTATCCAGAGACAAATGTACATTACTGACAAAGAACTCTTCAGTTTCTTTAGTCTCTAACTAGCTGCTGAGCCTCCCTGTTGTCTGCTGTGATAAAAAAGTATATTACGATGACTTCTCACTGACCTCAGCGAGGACCTCCACTCTCTTGCGTAGTATCCCAGAGATGTATCTGATGAGCCCCCACTCTTTGCAGGCTCCAGCTTGTACGTACAGCTCCTCCAGCAGGGAACGCACACTTACCCCGCCCTGCCCAGGACCTGACAACTCCACCAGCCAATCAGCTCCTCTGGTCATCAGAAGAAAAAATGTCATAGTTTACTTATTAGTGTGCCAGTGCTGACAATAAGCTCTGTGTGTGCGTAGTTGTCTCTGTGTCCGTACTTCATCACGTAAAGGATGTAGAGTATGTCAGCCTGGTCCTGCAGAGTTGGACACTCTTTCAGCTGCCTCACCAACGCTGCAAAGTCTGTGTTGCCCTGAGAGTCTCGAGGCAGGTGCAGATCAGCAGCACTGTGGGACTTGTGAGGGATGTCAGTGTAAGACAAATAGACTTCGGAGCAACACTGAAGTCACAAGAGAAACAAAGGAAGGATCTGACAGGCCTACCTTGTGCTGCTTTACATGTGGGCCGTGCTGAGGATGAGGAACTTCAAGTAGGTTGAGAGATCTGCGGTGTTTGCTCTTAATAGGAGTCACAGGTAGATACATGGAAGACTCTGAAACACACACAAATTAAAACAACGTGTTACAAAGTAAAACAGGAGTATTTTTGAGATGCTGCTAATTCATTTTAATTTCTGGTGTACTTAGTTTATTACGATTTCCTACATTTCCCAAGTAAGCTTGTGATAACCCCAACACAAACAGGCTTTTACATTGTTGTTATCAGCATCAGATTAGATTTAGAGTTGGAAGGGGTGAAAGAACAAGTTGAGTAAGAGGCTTCACATTTGGGGAAAAATCAAATTGTGCCCCTAAAACGACATGTCTTGTGACTGCATTGCATTATGGGCTATTTAGGCTATTGTCAATCAATATTATTCTATCAATTTTTGCATGAATGTGTTTAAAACAACATGGAGAGCCATGTTAACAAGGGTCTAGATAAAAGTAGTATACTTAGTCTAGTATGTCTTTGTTGCTGTCATCTACAGGCGGCCAGAGAATAAAAGTTGCATAACAAACAGGCTTTTCTTTTCTGCTGAATTTTTACTTTTTTTGAGAAAAAACTTATAGAGATTTGAATTAAAAAATAAACTTAAATGGACAGCAGCATTACAGGAAACACTATTCAAAGGGGAAACAGATTTCGACTGACTCGTTAGGCTTGTTTGAGATGAAGCAGAGCTGCGCAATTTCGATCGCCATCTTGTTGAGCACACTGCATGATGGTTGGTGAATTTGTCCGTCTTGCTCTGGAGGCTCAACTGCATGAGATATGGAAATCTCGCAGGACAAAGGCACACGCAGTTTTGAGAGCTAGACGCCGCAGTTTCTCTCCACGAGCTGCAGAAGCGAAATGCTTGATGGGGAACAACTTCCCAACAGATGGGATTGGGAGTTTTTACCCCGTGCTGTTGATGAAACTCTCCAACTGGCTTCGCAAAACTTCTACGTCACCACTCACAATTAAATCACGACGTTTCCATTATCACTTTTCATCATTATTCCACCATGTTTATCTACATGAACTTAAGCAGTAACAAATGTATTTAATGAGTACATTTCTGATGTTAACAATTTAACGCATTCGTGCGTTCTCCAAACTTGTTTGGAAAAGTAGTAAGTGGTTATGCCTTTTAGATGCAGTGTATTGATTTGTTTTAAAATGAGCAGACACTTGAGTCACATTTATTTGTAGTGAGGTGTTATTTCTAGCAATTCTGATATACGCTTAAGGTTAAACCAAATCATTACAATCAATCATTTCAAATGTCTGGGAATTGTCATTGCTGTTTGCACTACAATTGCAAGATAGAATTGCATATACATCTATGTTGTACGCATCATATAGCCTATGATAGTGCTTTTATTTACTTATTGTAACTCTGCACTTCTATCTTTTGACTAACTAATAGTGTCAAATGTTTCTTACACAATTAAGTAATCAGTCAGGAAATTTACATACTTTAAATTTACACTGATACTGCCAGTAATTATCTCCACAGGCGGTGTTCATCATGTACATCTCCATACAATAGTATAATAATATAATATAAAAAATATAATAGTGGGATTTCTATTGCATCCACTTCATCAGCAACGAAGAACACTAATGCTACTTCCGCCGTTGCAAGTCGAGTCAAGCCAACTCCAAGCTGACTTCAGGCACACTTTTTGATACCTCCCCCCCAGCTTCCTAATAACTCACTGGGCATGTTCAGGCCCTGGACCTGGGCCATAAAAGACAGGATGTCTCTGGTGGTGTGTTCAGCACTGAAGACATGGTGCTGCCCCCTCTGTATGGGAGGAAGATGGCACTTGGTGGTGGTGCTGTGGAGGAGCTGGGTGAGGTACTGGTCAAACATGTCTTTTGAGCCTTCTGGAGTTAAACACATACAAGCCATTACTTAAACTTCAATTTAATTAATCACATGTGACTGAAAGGAACACACACTTCGTTCTTCAATGATTACCTGAGGGCCCACATTTGTTATATTCCTCTCCATATTCGTCATCATCCTCCTCATCCTCAAGTAAGCTGTCATCGTTCTCTTCGTCCAGGAAGCTGAGGTGAGTGTGGAACGAAGTGGTCTGGAAACTGGAGAGGTCTGACATCTGCACCCTGTAGTAACATTCACACAAAATAACCACACATGCAAGAGAAATAACATATTCTGTTATGTTACAGACATTTCAACACACTTATATATACATATTCTATTCACAGTAGCAGTATGATGTCCTGTGTTACAGGTGTAAACAGACCTCGCTCCAGCAAAGTAGCCATCCTGTAGTTTCCTGAGGGTTGCTAGGATACACGGATCAATCGCATCTCCATCTTCAACTGGACATGAAAAGTAAAGCACAGTGAAATAATTTGGAAATATACAGTACGTACATTCAAGATCACATGCATAGAGACCACATCTTAAATGCAACCTAAACTGTATTACAGAGCATGCATTAATGTAACTTCTAATATTCAGACACCTTTTTGGCCAGATTATTCACTGTTCCACATTTGTCACATCTAAGTTATCCCCCAATTAGAATACAATAACATAATAATTCAAAGGATGTTTTGGGTATGTGCTGTAGTGTGCACACTGAAAAAGTGACAAGTATAGGCTGCTCAAAACAGTCAGAATGCAGACTAAGAACCTTTTGATATGTGCGCTGTTGATGGTCACTAAGAAAAAGGAGGAGAACTAAGGCTGTGTTTCATTAGTAGTTCCACTTCCCCTCATTCACTTCCCCTCAGCCCTTGGTATTACGCAACAGCATATGTCGCACGGAGGACACTTGGAGAGCAGAGGGAAAGTGGCCAGGCAACAAGGAGCGGGGGGTTGAAATGGAACACACCTGTCCTTGTACACTTTCAGCCCAAACTATCATGGATCGACCAGTTGTAGGCGAGTGCTATACTGTTTACAGATAATGTTGGGAATAAAGAAATCACACAAGCTGAACAGTACAACAATGTAAGCAAATATTAACTGCAATTAGTTATATGACATTTTTCAGTAAAATATCAAGCTATCAATGAGATTTTCGTAAGAAACTATCTGCTAACTCGGCGAGGGAACCTACGCACATGTAAGCCGACCTGTACAGACCTGTAAGATATATTAGAAACACTGAAACTGAAAAGCTGTCACATAGTGAAATTTTATGTACATTACTGCCACCTAACCATGCATGTAGTATTTTCTTGCACCAAATGCATAACTGCAATGCACTGTGGGTGATATACACCTCTGGAGTGACCATCGTTGTTGACTCGCTCCCTCAGCCCTCCGAGGGTCGATCTCACCAAGTTCACTTCAGTTTTCAGACAAATGGAACGACACTTATGATGGCGGCAGGGATTCCCCCGAGGGCAAGTGCCAAGGGGAAGTCAACGAGGGCATGTTGAACGACTAATGAAACACAGCCTAATTGTGGGCGTGGATGTGCACAGAGAGCTGTATACAGCGCTGCCACTCAGCTTTGCTGTCAATTTGCCCCTGTATTGATGATCAATCGCAGTATTGCAACAAAAAAATCCCCTGCGGCCCCTAAAGTGTTTATCCCCACAGACCACCATTATAAAAGAGACATCTGTAAAACTTCTGTGTGGACACCTCCAACTCTCTCTATATGCATTCTTAATCCATCAAGGTTTAATATTTGCAAAGCTTTCCCAGAGCCTGGAAAAGCTATTTTTATTTGCATGATGTCATCGTCATCCCAATGTAAAGTCTATGGGCAGTGGAATGCACGGGCCAGCGGGAAAATCACTAATGCATATGTGCAGTGGGCCACACAATGCGAAGCACACATGGAAGCTCAAAAAAGTTTTTGGCTTATGCGCTGGGAGAGCAATTTTCATTCACGTGAGTGGGTGCTATCTTCCAGTCCAGTATCCACTTCCTGTAATACATACATGATTGTGGGTGGTAGTTAATCCTCTCCAGAAACATCTCAGGAAACAAAAAAATAAAACACTTTTTGCTGTCTTGTTGTTAAGTTTAATTGGCAGTAGCATTCTAAAGTTTCAACCCAAGTTGTGTGTCATTCTTGTTAGTATAAAACATTAAGTATGCTCATTTCTTTACTATACTATATGGGACACAGTTAGAGCCTTATTACCCAGCATGCTGCGGGTGATGGGGAAAGTGAGTGTGGGCCGTCCTGTCATCCTCCAGCAACAGGAGAGGTAGGCCAGCTCTGTTCGTAACATCTCCACAATCATCTGGTTGTCCAGTGCCAGGTAGAAATGGTGCTGATCCAGAAACTGGACAGTGAGCACAGAAAATGGAGAGAAACAGGCAGAGAGACAGAAAGAAAAGTATCAATCAGTAGTATTCATTACTACCGCTTCTGTCGAGCTTGTGATTGTGAACATCACAACATCTCATGCTAGTTTTACCTGTGGGGTGAATATATAAGTGCGATTTCTGATCTCGTAGAATTTGGATGTTCCCAGGACTCCAATGTGTCTGTAGGGCCTCCCGCTCAAATTCAGTTTCTTGCAGTTCCCTGTGGCAATGACACAAGATGTGACTCTTATTATTACACAAACACACACACACCTGTACACTAAGGAAAAGAGTGCTTGTTTACCCAGTCTGACATAGACATGGCTGAGAATGCGAGCAGGCATGACCCTGATAGGTAGAACCTCTGACATCGCCTGGACCATGATCCCATGATCGCTTAACAGCTCCTGTATCTCCTCCGACTCTGCTAGAACACAAACTGACACACACATACAAAAAGAAATACATTATATCCTGCCTTCTGTGAGGAAATCTGTATATAAACCAATGCTAACATCAGAACACTGGAAGTAAGTCTTAACAGTCTAAACAACTACTTTGTAGAGGATAAACCCTGTTAGTTTAGTCGCAATAAGCTGAGCAAGGCCTCTGATACAGCACTCAAGGCAGATTTTACATTTATCCCCCACAAGTGGTAAGGCTCTACAAAAAGTAAACTTCCTTCTTCCATTTTTAATCCATGCAAACTAGTTTCATCCGTGAAATGGGCATCATAGCCTCACAGGGGCCTCATTAAGTGACACAATCACAGGGTTTCCAAACAACATTTGTTAGGGATGGATACTACATCCTTACTTCTTGTACCAAATTTTCCCAGTTTTGTTCTGGGATTCAACCCATTTTTTAATCCAATTTCTGGCCTGACATTTCCCTCAAACTAATGATTGATCACCAACCTTGTACCACAACATCTGGCTTGAAGTTTGTAGAGAATCTCCTGTTGAGAGGATCTATCTCTCCTGGTGCTAAAAACCCCTTATAACAGAAAGAAAAAAGACAGAGAGGGCGAATTATACAGAGGAAAACGGTGTTTACAAAGGAGTATGGCTCCATTGTCTACAGAGCGCATCTTACAGCAGTGCCTTTTCCCCTCATCTACAATATAAAATCTGCATTATTCCTGATTTGTTGACATTGTCTACTGCAGTGATGGTCTCAGTAATACCAGAGAGCTGCCAAGTGTTGCAAGCTAACAGGAGAGGTGGTGTACATGGGCGCTGTGACTACCTCGGCCAGAAGACAGCCCAAGATGTAGAGCGACTGTCCCCACATGTGCGGCAGCTGCCCCATGGCCGCTCTGTCCACCGTGTGAGGATTGCTGTACTCCTCCTCCACCTGCAAGAAGCAAAATATGTTCTCACTCTTATGTGGTTACAGGTACAGCTGTCCAGATGCAACAAACATTTTAAGTCTCATGTTCTCTAACACTATTTTTATTGCCATAATATATAGAGAATAGCTGTAGTGATGACTGCATTTGGAGTATTCAACAGGTAAACAGGACAGTAGAGAGCCCACAGGCTTGCAGATTACACTACTATTACCATAGTATTTAAATATGTAATATGTACATAATAATCCATGGACAGACCTAAAACAAACAGATGAAACAGACCAAAAATAGACTAAATATACATGAAAAAAGACCAGATACATGAGAGTAGATATTGAAAAACAACACCAGGAGTTTACAGCTCTGTAAGATGACAATGCTACCATGTTCATTTTAGTTTAGCTTGTTAGCATGCTAACACTTGCTAATTAGCACTTAGCGGCTGACGCTGATGGGAATGTCATTAAGTATTGGACAAATTGAAGTTTTGACTTGACGATGACACTAGCTTGCTGTTAGCATGGCTAAAAACAGAAATGCTAACAATCAAGAATATGTAAAAACTATTATGTTAAACAAAAACAAAAGAAATAAAGATTCACAGCAGATATCATCGCTGAAGGTCATTTATATCAGCATAAAAGAACAGATTCATTTATGTTAATTTTGTTTAGCACGCTGTTTGTCATTTAATCTACAGTAGGTACAGCATTAAAGGGCTCCATATCTTCAGAGTAGAGATGTAACCTGGTCTGCTAACCCTAACCCTAACCCTTACTACCAATAATAGAATACAATACAATGCAACTGAATATCTTCAAGCTGCTCCATGAAAAACATTTTGAAAGATAAGGACCAGTCCTCTCATTTTCATGAAATTTTGTTTCCTAAAACTGGTTTGTAAGTTTTATCAGACCTTGCATCTACAATGTGACTATAATAAAGTGCACCTGCTGTATTTTTCCTATGGAAGTGGAATACCTTGTCATGTGGTACAGAGTAAAGTTCAGGCAACAGTTTGATGCCGTTCTTCCCTCTGATCAAAATGCCCTCCAGTGCCTCACGGTACTCCTGCACCTGAACACACAGTAATTAGTTCAACATTAGCAGCACAAGTCATTCAAAGTGACTCCATGACTGTGTGATTACAGTAGAAACTGCATATGGAGCAGTGTGTTTGGTTTTATTACCTGCACTTGATCTTCAGCAAAAATACCATCCAGGATAAGGTAAGTCCAGAACACGGGCCACTCACACTCGATATTCTCAAACAGCTTGAGCTCTGCAGGATCGTAGTGCAGCCGAGATGGGTCCTAGTGAGACAACAGCCAGGAACTACAGTAAAACCTTCCAGCTCAAATACAACAGGAAAAAAAAACATACTAAACCACCTATGACATCCTCTCAAAAAGTGCACATCTTCTCTCATTTCATACTTTAGGTGTTGAGTATTTTTCTGTAACATAACACTCCCTGTCCCTGCTGCATGTTTTCGACAGCAATTAATTACATTAGAAATCCCAGCATTTAGATTTTCAATATGAAGAATATCTTACTTCTTTAGGGCAACGATATCCATCCCTGATGAAGCGGCAGCATCCATAGCGACCCTGAAATTACACCATAGAGTAGAAAGCTCAGCATGCTGACTGACTTATATATACTGTATATATACAAGGAACTGGGTAAAATACCGAATTGTGCAGTATTTCATCATCAAAACAAATTATTTGTGCTTCTCATTCTTAGACTGTACCTGCAGTTTGCTTATGATTTCCGATTTAGTGATGGCCACCAGGTCAGCGTCCTCAACAGCAAAAGCAGGGAAGGAAATGACAGACAAAAGACCGGCGTCGATCTCCTTGGAAGTTGAAGCTCTTGGCAGCATGGAGCACAGGATGGACTGGGGGAAAACACACAGACATGCTGAGCAGCAGAAAGATGAGCAGAGACGATGCTGAGGCGGCTGAAGCCAAAGCCAACGGTACCTGACAATGTTCTACTTCATCAGGCAAAACATGGATGACTGACTTCGGCCCTCCATGGGCACCAAAAAGATCCAGCTCATCTATGGCCTCCAGAGCTGCCTGCAACCCGCCGATGCACACACACAAATCAGCACACACATCCATGAATCAATACATGTTTTATACAACACTTTCTTCTTTTGGTCTTGTATACGTATAGTTTATAATAAATGCTGGCAATAATAAATGGAGTCTGTGGCTCCCGCACCTTAGCAATTCCTACAGAGCTGCCATTAAGCTCGGGGATGCCCTGGTTGGTCTTATCACCTCGCTCCCACATCCCATAATCCTACAGGGGGAAAAAGGACATAAAGCTAGTCTCTAAACGCTCTTCATTTCTCTGCACTGAGGCTCTAGGCATCACATTTAAAAGAGTACTTCACCGATTTAGCATTGCACTAGTATAAACAGTTTAAAAAAGAATCAAAATCGATACAGCAGAACCAGAGATATCGACTTTTTTATTCCACGCATTCTTCTTCCTTGTAAAAAACTTGGTGCCGACATTACCCACAATTCAACTTGACACAGATAGTTCAGTCGGAGATTCGAGTGTGTTATGGTAGCCTCGAGCTGCTGGCCTCAAGCAGAGATGACTGAGAGAGATAACTTCTTTTTAAATTTCAAACTTGTACACTGCCTCTAGTGACATCACTTGAGGCCAAAAGGCTTAATACAACTTCTGTTTCTAGAAACCATCCTCCCAAACCTCTGAAAATGTTACTCACCGCCACTTTGTAGGCAGCCTCTATGTAGAAGACCAAGTTTTGGATAAAGGCTACCTCATCCAGGTTTGAGATGATCCGAAGACCTGCATGATAACGTGACACACTCAGCGACAAACTCACGTTCAGTGTTGTTTGTTGCATAATGAGCTTGTGTTCTGTTCAAGACAACAATGGTTAGGTACTTTAAATGTCCCTCTGGAGGCCCTGCAGTGTTTGCCAGAAGGGAAGCTGAACAAATCTATACACATGAGTGGAGTCTTTAAAACAAAAATCATCTTTGATGGGTAATGAGAAATGGGTAAAAACAAACATTCTCAAATAATTTACTGAGAGAACACAAAGACACAGAAAAGGCAACAGATATAAACACCGCTCTGCATCACTACTGTACCTGAGGCTGTCATCTGTGCCAGCATCAGCAGGTAAATGGAGGTGGCGTCCACCTGGAGATGGCCCCACTGGTCGTCCCCGACCACCGTGGCACAGGTGGGAGTATCGTATTTGGCATGCAAGCAATCCTTTGTACTCTGGGTGTGTTGGAACTTCTCCACCTTGGCCACCTGAAGACACATGAACATGCAAACATGCAAAATACACACACAAACCAACAGACAGATCAGACAGTGGGACGTGGCAGGATTAGCATGAAAACTAAGAACCCCATATGTTTTTTCTTTTTTGTTAAGTATTTTTTGGAGACATTTTAGCCATTAATACATTGGAGAGTAGAGAACAGAAGGGAAATCAGAAGAGAGAGATGGGGGATGACTTGCAACAAAAAGGCCCCCAGACAGACGTGAACTGGAGATGTTGGCGGTTAGACCTGTAGCCCCCCAGGATGTCTTAAAGGTTTCCAAACTTCCCAATTTCAGTTTTGTGTGAAATTAGTAGTACCTAAGCCTTTGAAAATGTGTGCAACATACAGTTTTCTGCATGAACATTATTTCAAAAATGAAAATTGACAACATTAGTGTGTTTACATGCACACTAGAATCCCATTATGCTCCACATCCTGGGTTTGATCATATACAGGACATAATGTTGAAATGGAAAATCAGGCTATTCATATCCCTGTTTACATGATAGGAAAATTCTAAAGGTTTCTGATCACTGTCTGCTGTTGCCAGTGAGTCTCAAGAGTAATTTCTTTAGACCTACTGATGATGATATCTCAGCAGCAGAGGATAAAGCCTCTTTGCTTTATGGCTCCCTGAGCACTGCAGCATTTTAACACTCTGTTGCGAATTTGGCATCTTCATCTTATTTCCAGTAATTGAAGCTGAATATAAAGTGAGAGCAAAAAATAACACACAATGTTCCTGCAGCCAGGCTTTCACTATCACTTTCACTTCAACATGTAGATCAGCAACATATTGTTAATCATTATTCTGACTAACTACCTCTGTCACCCGAGTTTGACGTGCCTGTGCAGATGGTAGCACACTGTGGTCAGAAAGCTGTTTACATAAAACAGTCTGTTTAAATACCACAGCACCCCAGATAACATATTGTGGTTTCTCAGAACCAGAACACGAGCTTATCGGCTTTTCTGCCGCCAGGATATGACGTTTATATGTGCAAACACAAGTGAACGTGTAGTGTGAGCACAGGTGTGTCTTACCTGTCTCATCATGCACTGCAGAAGTCCCTGCATCAGTTTCACCACACTCTGCCAACAAACAACAACAGCTTCATCAGTAAACTACAAAAATCAAACAAAACGTCACTATAATCCAGATTATTTCCTATTTTTAGGGGAGGCGGAAATCACCAATCACTTTGTTCAGTTCAGTTCAGGTTCGTAGTCACTGACAATGTAGTTTGTTCCCTTTTTTAAATCAAATCAAATCAAGTTTTACTGTCACATACTCAATCATAAACAGTACAACGTATAGTTAAATTCTTCGGCGCCTGGCTCCAGAACGAGTCTAACAAATAGATAAATAAAATAAAGATGAAGATAAGCGGTCACGTCACAGTTCAAATGCACCTTAGTACATACAAACAGTAAGTGATGATTAAATGATTAAAATAAGAACATAAGCAATTAATCATTTTTATTACTGAGTAATCAAACATTGTATTATAACTCATTGATTCACTGTTAATCATTAAATCTATAAAAAGACTCAAAGTTATGAGATAAAAGTGATGTTTTTCATTTGCTTACTTACTCTAACAGCCAAAAATCCAAATTAAGTAATTTGTAATATAATATATATGAATAAAATGCAAATTTACAACCTTGTGAAGTTATAACTAGCATTTTTATTTAATATTGACTCAATTACTTTAATTTCTTACACAAGAGAGTGATTATCTATGAATTCTTTCAATCAACCAGCTGATTAATGAACTTGTTTTAGCACTGACTTAATTATTTTACAGTTAGATCTGTAGCAGTTTAGCAAGAATTGTAATCATTGAATTTTATCACTTTATCACTTTTATCACTTTATATTCCCCTGCAGTGTTTTTAACATCAGTCTGAGAATGAGATATTTAATGTGACATTTGAGTTTAACTGTAGTCTACGTTTGTGTGAACTAATCAAATGAGAGTGATGCAGCGCACACCGACAGCTTGCTACTCTGAAATATTTAACCCAGCATAACAGGTAGAACAAACAGGCACTGGTGTACACATTAACCCTCTCTCTCTGTCACAAACACACCTGCTCCAGTTCGTAGGCCTTGGCCTTGTCTTCATCGCGGTCTGCGTTCTTGCGGTAGGCCATGCCCAGCCCCCACACAGCCAGGACACTGTACACATTATCCCTCACCCAGGCATCCTTCTTCTGGGCACTGGCAGGCAGAAGTCCTGTCACCGGGTTCTGAAACAAACACACAGACAACAGTTTAATTTACAGCAAGGACTGTAACACTTTCACAGTTTCTGTTTGATTTATTCACTAAAACCTTTGTAAACTGTCTTTTTGCTGACCAGCTTCCATAACTCAGATAAGAGAGGCCTGACAATAAATAAATATGTTCATGACTTATCTAGGTTGCCTTGAGTCCTTGCAATATGCTGTAGGGAGCCTAATGTGTTTTTGTGTGCCCTGGGTTTTGCCTCTCAGGTAGGCTAACCATTGTAATTGCTTTTTAAGAAAAAATCATTTTTAGAGCTGCAGCTAACATTTTTTTCATTATCAGTTCATCTGCCAATTATTTTCTTGATTAATTGATTAATCATTTTGTCTATAAAAACATCCGAAAATATTACAAACATTACACAGTCCCAGAGCCGAAAGTGACATCTTCAAATAGCTTGTTTCATCAGATTAACAGTTAAAAACCCAAAGATATTCAGTTTACTATCAAATAAGACAAAGAAAAGCAGCAAATCCTGACATCTGAGAAGCTGAAACCTGCGTCTGTTTGGCATTTTTGTTTGGAAAATGATTCAAACGTTTAACTGATATATTTTCTGTTGAACAATTACTCCACTAGTAGTTTAAATCATTTAATCTGTATCATGATTTGTTGTTGACAGTGTGTTAGTATCATATTCTCCTAGAAATACTAGAATTGAACATTAATGAAAGATAAGGAAAGGACAGCTCTTTTTAGTTATTAGCAAATAAAACATCTATCAATGACAGTAAATGTGATTTTAAGTTGGGTTACTGCATTGATAATACAGCATTTTATATAGTTTCAGTTTCAGTTTTTGGTTGAAGAACCTGAGACTTCATTGTGCTCCCCTCCTCCCCTGAAACCACCTTTGCATATACGTACATGCTTTGTAAGGAAAGGTGGCACTGTTTTCTCTCAGCTATGTGCCCTCTGGGTCTCAGTTTTAAACTTAGACAGCTGTTGACTGTGCCTCACTGTGAACTCAAGTGCTAATAGATAAAGGTGCATAGTGTCCCGGCCCTCAGCCTATAACAGAGGCTGAACTTTGCACACGCCTTGTTTATTTCTATGCAGCTCAGTCTGGTTGAACCTGAAGCTATGTGGGCTACAAAACATCTGCATATCTAACATATTTCTGCAGGAGAAAATGGCAGATCTGATTACAAAAATACAAACATCATGCAAAACTAGACACAGCATGCATGCAAATGCAGTGGTGGACAGTGGTACTTTCACTTGCTTATTTCCATTTTATGTTGCATTATCCTTCAACTCCACGATATTCTGGAGGCAAATATCAAACTTTTTACTCCACAACGTTTATTTGACAGCTTTAGTGACTGGTTACTTTGCAGATTCAGATTATATACTTGAGATAACTATATGTATAATTTCTAAATCATTTGAAAGAGTGACCTTTAAAAAATCATATATAAGGGCTCCATAAACCATAACAGTCAAGTTCTTGTCTTTTCCTTTTCCTAACAATATAAGTGTCTATAAAATCTCTCCTGAAGCAGAACAGGCTGCAAGTTCCTTTGTCCACATTCCTAAAGAAGAGTGCAACCATCCTCCTGGCCTGCAACCGTACAGAGTCAATAAACAATGACTGTTGCACAGTAACAACAAAGCCTTCTGGGTAAATCCCACATCCACAGAGTTTGACTTGAAGAGGAACTGCTTTACCAATTACATGGCTTTCAGCTTGTATGTATTAATGTATTTTTTACACTATATCATACATTATTAATACAAAATACAATCAACAAATAAATTATGATGTATTATTACAGATTAAGCAACCCATTAGTATGTAAAGTAGTTAAAATTAGGCCTCCCTTTACCAGCTGCAGCATTAAAATTATGCTTACATGGTAATGAATCAATAATTGGAATTCAATTATATAATATTTATTATTCTGACATGGGCCATGCTGCAGAATAACTACTTTTACTTTTGCAACTTTAAGTACATTTACATAAGTAAGACTTTGAAAGCAGGACTTTTACTGTGGTATTGCTACTTTTACTGAAGATCTGAGTACTTCCTCCACCACTTCACAGCACTGACTTCTCTCCTGTATCCTGCTAAGTATGTCTGGACTCACCTGGTGGCACAGGATAGTCTCTTGGACCAGCCTGGCATAGCCATCCAGCCTCACTCCGGAGTTACTGCGGCTCCTCATCCTCCCTGATCACTGCACACACAACAAGTTATGTCTGAACAAGTATACAGCACTGAAGGCTCGGTTATCTGCAAGTCTGTAAATACAATTATATGATAAATACAACATCTGAATGTAGCTTAATCGCTGTTATAACTCACCATGCAGTGACCCATCCTTGCAGTCCTGCAGAGCGGATTCAATCTGACACTTCTGCTGGGGCTGCTGCTCTGCTAGAGCCTGCTAGCCGAGTAGCATCCAGCTGTTTCTGACGACATTTAAAACGTTGAACGTTAAACTCACAGCTTGTATTTACACACACACACACGCACGCACACACACACACAGGTGTTCCGGTAGAGTCAGGCCTCACAGGTGACAGTACGTGACGTCTCACAGTGAGAGACTCGCGTGCAGAAGACGTGGGTGAGCAACTGTACATCAATCTGAAAAAAATACATTATGTTCCTGTTGTTTGATTGTGTGACGACAGGGGGCGACACATTACCTCCGTTTCTATTTTCCTTTTTATTACAGGGCACAATCCAAATGTAAACAGGCACTTTCCCAAAGACTTAGGCTAAAGCTTATTTGTAGAGCACATTTTTATACAAATGAAGTGCTATAGGGGAAAAAAGCAAAACAAACATCAACAGAAAATAAGGAATAGAGCAGATAAGTGAAGACAAAAATAAATATATAAGAGCAGCAGTGGTGGAAGAAGTATTTTCATCAAGATTCAAGATCTTTATTGTCATGTGCACAACAGTTACACAGAAACAGTCTTTGGCAATGAAATTCTTGTTGGCTCCCTCCGACAATACCCAAAAAATATGTATAAAGAAAATCACACAAGTAAAAGAAGAACTTAAGACATGAGAATATAATATAGTCTGCAAAATAAAATATAACACCATAAAATAGAATAGAAAAATATATAATAGAATATAAATAGATATATAATACTGTTGAGGCAGGTGTGCAGAAGTGATAAAATGGAGGTATAAACGGTAGAAATAATAAATATATATAAACGGAGATGTAAACAATATAAACAGAGATGTAAACAATATAGAAACTGAAATATAAACAGGTAACGGGGATGTAAACAGGTAATAACCAGTAAGCAATAGCAGTAGGGTAAAGTGACAGTGACAAAATATACTTAAAGTAAAAAAGTACCTTTTATGCAGACAAAATGGCTTCTGCCAATGGTACATTGTCTGATATTCAGTGGTGGAATGTAACTGAGCACATGTACACAAGTACACTCAAGTACTGAAATGGGCCATTCTGCATAATGAGTACTTTTACTTTTGGTACTCTGGTACACAAATCCAGTGGGTCTGAGACAAAGAAAACACAAAACACAATCACGAGGACAGGACAAATAAAAGTACTCGATTCAAAATTTTATTTTAGTAAAAGTACAGAAGTATTACCAGCAAAATGTACTTAATGTATCAAAAGTAGAACTACTTGCTATGTAGAAAAATTAATGTGTAGCATCCCTTGTAGTTGGCCAAGGGAGAGCCAACTTTCACTTCTTTATATACCATTTGGTCTAGTTCATCTATAACAATGCATCATATTTTACAAACTGATCTTTATTGTCAAACATAAATCTGAGCAGGCTGTACACTGTACATTAGATTAGATTAGATTAAATTATTGCACAAAGTACAAGTACTAGAGACAATGAAATGCAGTTTAGCATCCAACCAGAAAAAGCAGTGAAATGCAGAGTAATGTACATATGTAGAGGATACAATGATACGACAAACAGTAAGGGGTAGATATGAATAAGATAAGATATATACAGTATGAACATGTGCAGTAGTTACAGTAGGGAAAATACAGAATGCAAGCATAAGTTTAAGTTATGGCAATAGTGAGACATTATATACAAAATAAACCGCTGGAGGAATACAGTGAATTCAGATGTATACACTATAGATCAGATGTATACAGTATAGACAGAAGTATAAATATGGGTATGTGAAAGCATATACTACAAGTGTATGCACATGCAAATACTGTACATAAACCACATACTGTGTATGTAACTCATTCCAGCACTCTTGCACGATTTAACCCCTTATACACAGTTTACAGTTTTACTTGTATATTTACACCTTATACTATTTGTATGTATGTATGTTTCCACCTACTTGCATACACATAATAGCTACATGTTTATGCTTGTTTTAGTTGTATAATATGTGTATAAAACTGCCATTTGGTGAAGTACACAGAGATTTTTGAGGTTACTACCAAACAAAGAGAAGTGAAACACAACTGTGGTAAACTTTCCGCGACATGAAGCCATGGCTGTGTGCTAGGAAAAACGTCACGAATAACGGAATCTTTCCGCCAATCAAATTCCACCGATGTGGCTTTTTCGACCAATCACAGCGCCGCTGTCTTAATCGTTGTCTCAGCAGCAACCACCATCCGCTAGGTAGTTTAGCATCAGGCTGGCTAGGAAGCTAACCCACAGAAACACTGACATATCTGCTCACCCTGTTTGGTTATGTGTTTCGCTTGAATTTGCTGAAGTTACCAGTCGTCCAAGTGACTAAACCGAAGGCGCGGTCGAAGGTAAAGAGTCGTGTTTACTTCTCGTATCTGCTGTAGCTAGCTAAGCGTCGCAGGAGGGGGCGCAAATGACACATAACGTGTTGTTGATGTTAATATGTGGCCATTTAGCAATGTTAGCTAACATAAGCTAATGAAACTTTGTGCCAAAGCCTTCTGGACGTAAAATTCACCAAATCTAAAATCATTCTGATCAGACGGGGAGGTCGTGTTATCCTCGAAAACAATGCATGTATTTCCTGTTCGGGCGTTGCTTACTTATTCCATTAAATGTACTGAATTAACTTTCTTGTCGTGGAAAAATAACCTCACATTTCACATGATGATTACTTGCCACCGACCCCTCCGTCCCTTTACCTCTATCATTCCTTCTTCATCGTCTGATAATGTATCTATTAATGTTTATCTCGTCTCAACCGTGGATAACTTTTTAACTGAACTTCCTCCCTCAGATGCAGTTCATGCTGTTGTTCAGCCGGCAGGGAAAGCTGCGGTTACAGAAATGGTATGTGCCTCTGTCTGACAAGGAGAGGAAGAAGATCTCCAGAGACCTGGTCCAGACCATACTGGCCAGGAAGCCCAAGATGTGCAGCTTCTTGGAGTGGAGGGACCTCAAGATTGTGTACAAGAGGTAGGTGAATAAGAGATGTTTAAATACATTTAGCTTTTTCAAACATTTTCTTCTGAACGAGGCTTTCAGCACAAGCTTGAATCTCTGGTTGTTTTCAGTGTTACTCCACTCATCTGTGACTTGTTATGAAACTCACTTCTTAACAGCTGCAGGCTCAATTTGGATCATTTAAATCAATCTAGTCAAACCTAATCTAATCAATCCTGCAAAAGCTGCTGAGTGGTCCCTTATCATGAGATATTACCCTCCCCAGCCACATCCGTTTGTTTGTGAAGTGTCTTTGAGCCCTGTGAAAAGCACTATATAAATGCAATGTATTATTATTATTATTATTATTATTATTGTTATGATTATTGTTAATATTATGATTATATTGCAGTTACTTTTAACATGTAGAGCATTAAAGTGACTGACAGTGGATATAGTGGTTTGACGTAATAATCTTAACTCAAAGTCCACTTACTAGCTTTCCCAGAGCTTTCATCTGCGTCTCAAGGTCTTCGTTAGCACATGGAGTTTGCTCAGTTGTCATGGAGATGATGTGATTTAAGTATGGAACTTCGGTCACATCATGACAGGTGATTGTACATGGGGGAGAGACTGCGCAGATGGAGTTTCTCTGTTGATGAAGACTGTGAGATGTGGTCAAAATCCCTGGAAAAAGATAGCAAGTCGTTGAGGTCCTTGAGTGGACTTCAAGATTATTTTGTTAAGCCTTTAAACATTTCACAATGGTCTGAATAGGCTGCACTCTGGTTTTTGTGGTTTCATTTCTAACGCCAGGCATTTCAGAGGATGATATTAGATGTGTTAATGTTTGGTTTGTTACATCACTTTTGTATCTGTGGACGCTTGTTGGGGTTGTTTATGACAAGTAGTGACTCAGTGATTATTTTGTCAGGCACTGAGATTTCTGGCATTTAGATCTCACCTTCTGGTGTGTTATGAAAGCCAGAAACACCCCCTCTTTAGTAACAACTGCCAAACAATGGAGGACAATGATAGAAATATATAAGGAGTGCCTGATTTGTCCTGGACATATGAGTGCTGAGTCAAAACACATCTTCACGTCTTCAGTAAAACAAAAAAACTAATAAACAAAGACAAACAACAAACCAGCCAGGAGACAGTGACACAGTGTTGCAGTGCTGGAAGAGAGTTATCTGTTTATTTGGTACACATGCGCAGTCTAATGCAATCCAATTTAATATCCCTGCAATAAATCATAGCTGTGTAAAGGTTATGATTTTCCAATTTTGTTCAGAGATGTTAATTCAACTTTATTGTAATTTCATTTTCTTATATCTTTTTATTTTATTTGATGGAAGGGTTTAAGTGGCAGGATTGTGTAAAAACTGATGGTTTTAATGGTTTGTTGATGCCAATGTACACAATGATGTAGTCATAAAAACAGAGCCATAAAACTTTAAAGATACACTTGTTTTTCAGGAAGTAAATATAATGGGATTTTGATTTTAAAGCTTTTTGTATTTATTTTTGGCATTTACAGGTATCTTACATGGAAAATTAACAATATTCAAAAGTAATTTGGGGTTTTTAATGTGACTTTGATACAGAAGAGCATCAAATACTTGCATTCAGTAGCATTTTACCTTTAAAGACTAGCTGTGTGACTGCAGCTGAGTCCCTGTGCTTTCTTTCCGTATATATTTGCAGACCTGAGTGTGGACAGTGATCACAGCTGAATTACCACCCATGTTACTGTACTAACATTGATATGTTGCCTGATATGTCACCACCTTGTTAATCTACATGCTGCCTTTTATTTCCTCACGTTGTTTTGTAGATATGCGAGCCTGTATTTCTGCTGTGCTGTAGAGGATCAGGATAATGAGCTGATCACCCTGGAGATCATCCACAGATATGTGGAGCTGCTGGACAAATACTTTGGCAGTGTGAGTCTCATAAACGTCACACATAATAACATAACATGCTGATTGATAGTGTGGGGGGGGGAAACAATAGAAAACAAGAATCCAAGGTTTTCAGTCAGGACAGGATCTCCTCTGATCTGCTGCTGTTTGTGGTGTTGTGGCCTCACAGGTGTGCGAGTTGGATATTATCTTCAACTTTGAGAAGGCCTACTTTATCCTGGATGAGTTCCTGCTGGGCGGAGAGGCGCAGGAGACGTCCAAGAAGAACGTGCTGAAGGCCATCGAGCAGGCTGACCTGCTGCAGGAGGTACACACAGTTCTTTATCAACAGATAGCTGAACCCATTAGACAGATTAATTATAGTGTCAGGTGAACAGTACTTGGAGTAGGGTGACAACTAATGAATATACTCACTGCCGATTAACCTGAGGATTATTTTCTCTATTAATCGATTAAGTGTTTGGTCTGCAAAATGTCGGACAATTGGGAGAAATGCCCATCATAAGTTTCCAGACCAGAGGTGATGTCTTCAGATAACTTGTTTTGCTTGACCGACAGTCCAAACCCCAAAGATATTCACTTTACTTTCACTCAAGACAAAGAAAAGCAGCAAATCTTGACATTTGAGAAGCTGGAGCCTGTAAATTTATGGCGCATTTGCTTGAACGACTCACCGATTATCAAAATTGTTGCAGATCAGTTTCTGTTGATAATTGCAGCTCTAACATGGTGTAAATGTATAATTAATTTCACTCATGGATGCTAATGTTAAACCAAAGAGACAGATCTAAGATTACAGCCCTCTACACCTGCCGCCACCTGTTTATTTTAAGCCTGCTGCTTGATTAATTCCTCTCTCTCTCCCTTGTGGCAGTGCACTAAAGCAAGGGCGGTCCTGCATGTCTGCATTGCTGTCTAGCTGTAGTCATTTGTAGTCAACAGAATCAGGGCTCAGTGATTTATTTATAGCAAAGCATGCAGCACTATTGTTGTAACAGCATGGCTGGCTGTGCAGGCCTGTAAAAGGTTTAACTCACTTGAAAGGCCTCCTGTTCCCGTCACACTTTTAGGAACTTGCAGTTATGACTCATGTACTATTAATTATAATTTGGCGGGGTACTTTGCACTACAAAATGTGTGACAGATGAATAAACTGCCAGTATGACAACAAAGAACATTTTTCTCTTTCTTCATCTGCAGGAGGCCGAGGCACCACGGAGCGTTTTAGAAGAAATTGGTCTGACATAAACTGTGCTGCTGCTTCGCAGTTCTTTCTCCCAGATGCAGATCTGGCATCCTCCATGTCTCTATCCTGTCTTCTCCTGTTCACTGTGTCAGTGTTGTATGTATATAATCACCATCTATGTACTGTATTATTCTGTACTGTACTATCCTGTAACGTCCTTTTAATGTGGTGCCAACTGTGGTTTTAATGTGTCTCCTATGTGCAAGCTCCCTCACTGTATTCTGCAGTACTATTAGCATACTTCACTCCCCGAACTTCTTCAGACTCCACAGAGTACAATGTAGCGACGACATGAAAACTCCAGCATCATATTAAGATCATCCATCATCACCGATTGCAGGGTTGTATGTGCTATTTGGCTTAAAGGACTTTTCAAGGTGCTGTTGCAGCCGCGGTTGGTGCTTCTCATGTATTGCTGTCACATTCGAGTCACAGAGCAAAGCGTACGATTTCATGAAAAATTAATACGCAGCGATCTTTGAAAAACCTAGAAGGTTGCTTAACAAAACTTACAGCTTATTCTGTCCGCTGCACAATTAAAAAGGGTTTTAACTTTCTTCTCAAGTTAACTCTTTCCATAATCCAGGTAGGTGGAGATGACAACAGCTAAATATTAACACATTATTTTGTTAGTAAATATAAAATACTGGAAAGAACCGTCAATGTGTAACAGTATAACTAATACATGTTTTAAGTTTGGTT
>NTHP01000304.1:758488-774287 GCA_003416845.1 Oplegnathus fasciatus
AACATATAAACACCTATAAAATTACTTTGTTTACAAAGTGTATGTTTAAAAAGTAGTCAAGTTTATTGAATTCTACACGCTCCCTTTGATGAGTACAAAGAGCAGATTACCTCCTCCTCCTCTTTTCTTTTCCGTGCAGCTTCCTCCCTCTCAGACCTCAGCCTGAATTCCTCCTGGGCAAGCCTCTCTCTTTCCAACCACTCTTCATGTAGCCGCAGTCTGAGAAAACAAGTCAGACACAAATCAAACACAAAGAAGATTAATAACTGTAATGGTAGAATCTGTCTATCACTGAATGTGCAGCTGCAGGACAGCAGATAGCATTAGTATTCACCTACCTTTCCTCCTCAGGAACATCATTATCCTGATCATCTTCATCATTAATTTCTTCTTCTTCTTCAGGTGTATAGCTTGTGCCATTTTTTAAACCTATAACAGAGTAAATGTTGTGGTTAATTTGGCAAACAGTGCAGCTACAACTGTAGAAATGACAAGTTGACGACAAAACCAATATGGCAGCTCTATTATTCGTACCACATTCTCTGGCTTGGGCAAGAGCTTGACGTTTCCGTTTTCTTCTCTCTTTCCTCAGAGCAGCCCTGCGTTGCTTTTGACTAAGGTGAAAAAGATGACATGTGAAACAATAATCACATCAGAGGAATGACCAGGGTGAAAAATGTGTTGTGAAACCAGAGTTGAACAGACTTTTTTCACAGCAGACATTTTGACCTGTCAAACGCAGGTGTAACCAATTGCTGCATTGCAATCATTGCTGTAATGGAGCCATTGTTACCATTATTAGTTCCACCCCTGTTTTTCCTACTATGACAAGTCACAATATCTGCTGTGAAAAAGCTCAAAAATTCAGCTTGGCTGCTTTTGTTCGAAGCTTCTCTAATAATGGCACTGACTGATAAAAATGCAATGCAAAGACGAGTAGGACAGACACACTTTGGGAACCCTAATGTATGGCCTAATGTAATCAATAATGCTGTGTACCAATATGAAGCTTATAATCAGTGGTGTAAAGTAACTAAGTAAATTTATTTAAGTACTGTACTTAAGTACAATTCTAAGATACTTGAGTATTTTAATTTTATGCAACTTTATTCTTCTACTCCACTACATTTCAGCGGTAAATATTGTACTTTTAACTCCACTACATCTATCTGACAGCTGTAGTTAGTAGTTACTTTGCAGATTAGGATTTTTAAAACCTACATGGATCCTATAAAATACAATGCACCGTTATACAGTAAATTAAGCCATCTGACAGTATATAAAATGAGTAAAATTAGATCTACCTCATGCAGTTGCTTACATGTTAATGCATCAGTAATAATAATCCAATAGTATAACATATAAAAATGTAAAACTGACAGAGCCCATTTTGGCATGTAATGAGTACTCTTACTTTTATACTTTAAGTACATTTAGCTGATAATACTTAGGTACTTTTACTTAAGTAAGGTTTGGAATGCAGGACTTTTACTTGTAGTAGAGTATTTTTAAATTGTGGAAAAACAATATCTGAATACTTCTTCCACCACTGCTTATAATGCTCAGTATATGTTGGGATGAGGTGCTGATTCTCTGCAATGTTATCAAAGGAACCTGAGACCGCAACGTTAGTTTGTGCTCTTAACTGAGCTTTTCGAGTACTTCCGGCAATAATGCAAAGAATATGGTTAACTTTATATTCAAACTGTAAAATTACCAGAACAATAAACTCAAGAAAACTCAACATAAACGTGAAGTTTCACGTTAAGCTTAAAAAACGTAACGTTAGCGTTATTAAGCTAGTAGCTAGAGCAGGTTATTTCAATGACTTTGTACAATATTGTAATGGCGTTTAGGCTATAATGTTTGTTATGTTATTGTTGTCCACAACCCAGACATTAGTAGATTATCAAATTATCTCAACATGATTTACAAACAGACACAGACCTCAACAGAGGAGCAGAAATCAGTGGAGGAGTTGGTGCTGCCATCACAGCTAACGATAGCTAGTTAGCTTGTTCAGCTAACGTTAGCACGTATTTTAGCCCTCGTTGTTTCTTCTCATCCGCGCTTAGTTAAAAAAAACCCATTATGCCGAACTGTTCTCTGACTGGAAGAGTTATTTCCGAAGTGGATTTGGTTTGTCAAGATAGAGATATAACTGAATGGTTTCTGTTTGTTGTAATCGTTAGTTAGCTGCATGCGGGGCTGTTTTGCTAACGACAGGAAGAGGTCGAGTCAACACAAAGTACTTCCGGTTTAAAACCTTCATTAAAACATTGTTTTTTTCTGTTTTAAAATTTTGGAGCTTGAATATCTTTTTGTTTCAACTTGTGTCCTCAAAAAATGTGTAACCGCAGTCCTGAAATAAACACAGAATAAAGAGGTGAAAAACCTCCTTGTATATTCAAATTAAACCAAATGTATCTTCATTTTTTAAACGTTTTCTTTGCTTTTTGTTTTTTACATCATTAATAAACAACTTTACATCAAATACATAAATTTGCACTTTAATGAGTGACTAAATTCCTACTAATAAAATGCAGTGTACGTTGAAAAAGTGTTTCCTAAGTGACAAGCAAAGTAAATGTAATAATTAGAGCTGTATTACAAATGCAGTATTTATACCAAATACAGTGAAACTTTTCCCACTTTTTCATGTTTTGTCACAGGAAATGTAAAGCTCAAAGCATTAGTTTTTGCGTTGTTTATTCCTAATATGAACATCTCCAATATATTGGCCTGTAAAGCTCACAATATAATGTCAGTTAGATAAAAATTCCTTTGAAAGTGAATAAAAATCTGTGGGAACTACATCGCCTATTCTTTCAGTCTGACTAGTACCTTTAAAATTTACAAGTAATCCTGAGTATGACAATGACAGGCACTTTTTGTTTACAAAATTCCCTTAAAATAATCTATTGTGTAAATAACACTGTATATTATGAAATACACAGACGCAAGTGAATTATTTCTTTATTTGCCAACCCATTGGCAGAAAGGCACTGCACAGAAACCTCAGTGTCAACAAGAAAGCAGATTTTGTAACCAAAAAAACTTACCAAAAATATAAGAACAATAAGTTTGATACACAAGTCTTAAAGCACTAAAGCTTCTGTACTGTGACACTGTGTGTGCCCTCCTGTGCTTGCTGTCGCTTTACACACACACAAACAAACTTTCATTATTTTTTATTTACGTTCACATTTTCAAAATAAGCAGCAGAACATAAATGACACAAACTCTGTTTGACACTGGAGTATTTTGTCATGTTTCCAATACTCCCACTAAGCCCTCATTAAGGTTAAAGGTAGAAGCTCCTCCTCCAAAAATAGCAACTGCTAATAACTGCAAATACAGAGCAGTACTTTGCAAGTACTTCAGCCTTTTATTTACCCTTCTTCACATCTCTGGCACTTTCTCTCTTTCCCTGACACTCTCTGTCATTCAGTCTTCTTCTCTGGCGTTGTCCTGAGGAAGAAGGCAGGCCGTGTGCAGCAGCGGTAGCAGAGAGCCTGAGGCACCACAGCGTAAAGGACATTGACCAGTAAGAAGACAGGCTGGCTGTTAGCAGGCACTCTGTAGGAGAACGGCGTCCGCGTGTGAAGAGACGCACCGATATGAGAGAACTGGGCCTGTGAGGTAAAGTAGAGAGGAAAAAAAGGGGAAAATGACAATAATGACTAAAAGTTTCACACCAACAGGAACTTTGTTTTCTTATATCACTTACTCATAAAAAATTCACACATTTTTAACAATATCTTGTGCTCCGGATGTACCAACTGCATGAGGATGATGTCTCACTGATATCAGAAAAAAGACAACAAACTCCTCTTTTATTATATACAAAAGTTTTAATAGATTTTTTGTTTTTCCAAGTATTACCATTGATTAATTTCTAAATACAGTCTTACTGGAATTTCCTATGATGACTCATTTTTCATGAAGGAAGAACACGATCTCTGATACACTCTTAAATGTCATCACACTGTGATGTTTGGTGCAATGTTTTTTGTTTTGTTTTGAAGTGTTGAGTGTTTGAGTCTCAGTGAAATATTTACTTGTTTCCTGGTATTATCGTTTCCCTTATTTGAAATGGACGGTATCATGTAGCTGCATTGTGTTCTGGTCTAATGAGATCTTTTGTGGAGTTTGCTATCTTTGTCTCAAACAGATTTCTCTCTATATTACTGTGTTAAACATCAGTTCAAAATTGTGAATCTAGAAGGAAATCCTCTGATACCAAATCCTGGGAAAAAAACAGTATGCTATAAGATTCCTTTGTAGCAATGTTTGAAATATCTTGATAAGACATCACATCGTCTACATTTTACAGTTCATACAGAGGAATAATCAAAAGAAAACACAAGTAAAACAACAAAATCAACTCAGGGAACAATTATTTTAGGGTGGATTATTCATTTAATGGACAGATGACCCATAAAACCTGGACAAATTCTGGTATTGCCATTCATCTTCAAATATTTTTCCACCTAACAGACTCCTGCCAGTTACTGTTTCATAGAAAGTCACTGAAAAAGACACATGACGTGTCTCATAGCAACCACAGCTGTCAGAGCATCAGCTTTCCTATTAATAGCCTGGCCGAACAGCTGACATTTAAGCGAATACCACCAATACCACCATTCCTCTTGGTCTGAAGTCAGCTTCTGCCCTTATCCCACCGATGAGTGACGCACCAGCCTGCAGCTCAAACACAATAGCTGCTTTGTATAGTTGAGATGTGATTGGCGCGCTCGCTGCTCTCACCACTCTTCAGAGTTTCCATCTTTAGATGTAAACAGATCTATGTATATGGCGCTGATTCAGACCATATCTATCCATGCAGAACCACTGCTCTGTGTCTGCACTGAAGAATAACTTAAACAGAGACCAAACTGCAGCCACTATATAGAGACTAAAGTAAGGGAACAGTCGAGATTTGGCCAGATGCCCACTCTCGGTCTAGTATTGCCTAATCTACCTGGAACGATGATGTCATGTGGGAAAAGAAAAGATTTTGCAGTCTCTATATGGAAGAACTTTCTGTGAATGATGAAAACCACCACAAGGTCTGGATAATTGACCCTGACAATTATTTCAGCTATAAAGAGGATTAGAGATTAAAGGCTCAGTCTTATCTTCCATGTACAGACAGGTGACAAATTAAAGGAAAAACCAACATAAAGTGTCTTAGTAAGGTGTTGGGCCACCACGTGTCACCAGAACAGCTTCAATGCGCCTTGGCATTTATTCTACAAGTCTCTGAACTCTACTGGAGGGATGAACACCATTCTTCCAAAAGATATTCCCTCATTTGGTGACTGCAAAGGCCATAGCATATGACTCACATCATTTTCATACTCAAACCATTCAGTGACCCCTCGTGTCCTATAGATGGGGGCATTGTCATCCTGGAAAAGACCTCTCCCTTCAGGGTAGAAATGTTTCATCACAGGATAAAGGTGATCACTCAGAACAACTTTATATTGATTTGCAGTGACCCTTCCCTCTAAGGGGACAAGTGGACCCAATCCATGCCAGCAAAATGCCACAGCATAACAGAGCTACCGGATCCCCTCACCGTAGGGGTCAAGCATTCAGGCCTGTACTGTTCTCTTGGTGTACACCACACATGCACTCGCCCACTTGTGGAGAATATGGTGAAGGATGACTCATCTGATCATATCACTTTTTTCCACATCTCTGTAGACCAGTGCCAATGGTTTTTGCACCACTGAATTCTTAAATGTGCATTCATCTTTGTAATGAGGGGCTTATGCACTGCAACCCTACTATCATGTCCCTCTCTGTGTAATTGTGGACGGACTGTTCTTGCTTACAGTCTGATCACGTCCTGCACTGACATTCTCAGTCACCTGAGTAAGAGTTGCTCTTCTGTTTTTCCTTACATATCGCACTAATGCACGAGCATCACGGTCATCAAATGTGCGCTGTCGACCACAATTTCCAACCCCATTTACTTATTTCCCATGAAACACTAGCCAGTTGAGCAGTCTTTGTGACTGAAGCTCCTGCCATCCGTGCCCCAACAATGAACTCTCTTTCAAAGTCACTTAGATCTTTTCCTCTTGCCATCTTGATACAAAATCAGAATCAACTGGGCCTGCTCTGCATTTTTATACGTCACAGAGCATGATTGGATGTTAACTGCTTAATTGTACCAGGCAGTATTATGTTTCTCCACTCATTTATTCAGGTTTTTCCTTTAATTTCACCCATCTGTAGATGCTTTAACCTTTTTTTTTACAAGGTCCAGATAAAATAACAAACAAAACAAACATTAAATGCAAAAGAATATGCAAATAAAAACAAACAATGACATAAAACACAAGGGGTGCAGTGAATAATAGAAAAAAGTAGATAAAAACACAATATGGCAAGAGTGGAATGGTAAATTAAATATTTACAGAAGCTTTCTTAGAAATGAATGTTTTAAGAGGAGATTTAAAACAAGTTAAAATGTTGTCTGTATGTCTAAACTCAATCAGCAATGTTGCAGAGTCTGGGGGCTTTAAAGACCCTACACACCAGTGGTCCAACACACAGGAGTTTTCACTTATTGTGCCTGATTATATGGCCTTCACGTCACATGGGATGAATGGTAGAGATGAGAAAGACTCCCATGTAAACGTGTTGCAAGTGTTCACGTCATCGAGCAACTCAAGATGGTTGTATGCTTACAGAGTTGGTCGATTGAGGGTTAAAAATACTGAGCATTGACATTGTAGCACCATTAAATATGGGTTTGATTACATTAACCGAGGGACTTTGGCTGAGGACAGGCGTCAATGTTTGCTTGACTTTCCGGCACTTATGAAGTACTAAGTCGGATATATCAGAGTAGTTATGACTTGGATGTTGATGTGAACGCTATTTAAAACTTGGAAACTCATATTTACAATAATTCCGATATGACATGAACATTAGACCTCATCTCTGGACTGTATTAACTACAAAGGCTTAGTTAGGAGGAATAACCAGCAGGACGTACCTGTGCCAGTGCTCCCGAGTGTACAAGAGTCAGGTCTGGCATCCACTCACATCCTGGGACCATCAGGCCATAAAGAGTAATGATGTAGTATGGTCCAGAGTACAGCATGTTCACCAGCATCTGACAAACATGGATACAGTTTACTGCTTCAGAGATTTGTGTGATGGCAGTGTTAGGATGAAAGTTTGGTGTTTGTAACTTCACTGAGTTACCTGGACTTTAGAGTAGGCTGAAGGGTCTTTCAGGTAAGGCTCATACTGTTGTGTGTAGTCTTGACACCATTTGCTGGAACAGTCTAGAACAATCTACAACACGAACAGTGTGAAATACAGAAGCGCTCTACATAAAGAAAATTCTCTACCACTCTGTGTGCATTGGGTAGTTGATTAAGGTTTCTTACCAGGCCTCTGAAGACACAGAAAGCCAAAGCAGGGATGAGGTAGATAATGAACAGTAAGTCCAGAGGTCTGTGGAGTAAACTTTTTCTCTCAGCCTCCTGGATGCTCTGAGAGAAAGCAACAATATGATCAAACTCTCTATCGCATATTCTAGCTCATTTTTGGTTGAACGTGTGACAAAAACATTAAGCCTGGAGTTGAACTTGCAATTCCTGCAGTTTTTGGCTGTTCAGAATCTAAATTGCATCCACCTACAGCCATACGACAATCTATGAAGCTTGGATTGATCACAGCCAAGACACTAATCATACTCTAATGGACTGGAAATCGCACCCATATTTTCTTGATCATAGACAGAAAAACTTACGTTTATGAGGACCAATTGCCTGAAAAGTACTTGCCGCCCATTCCTTGCTTACTCAAACAACTCCAAGGACTGAACTTGGCTTTTTTAGACATACTTTCAGTGTATACTTCCTTGGCAGTTCCCCTTTTTCGAGTGTGTGTGTGTGCCTGTGTCCACCTGTTGTTTAGTATAACTTACTTGTCTTTAACCTCGCTTTAATGTTTGATTATTGAAAAGTTCTGAAGATAGAATATTGAAAAAAAGGTGTTTAAATTGCGACATCTTGTATTTCAAAAACTGCACACCTTGCATTTGGTCATATATAACAGACCATTAAAAGCTATGTATGTATGGGAGTCTTGAGTAATATTCTTTATTGTAATAGCTGCCAGTTTTGATCCTGACTTACTGTCAACTGAGCATCCCGTGTGGTGGGCTGGCTGAAGATGCGGAAGCAGGCCCAGACAGACACTGAGATGTATAGCATGTGGAGGAGGAAGAGAGGACCAACTTGTGTCCCATATTTCCCTGGGAAGAGACAGAACAAGATAATATCTCACTGTGGGAAAGACACAGACCAAAACACTAAAAGTAGCAGTATTTACAGTATAATGTGCATCTTTTTAAATTCTAGGCTGCAAAAAAACTGCAATGTTTGGATGTCTCGGGTGACGTATGTGTGGGGGGTTACACAGGCCACACTGCACTAGCCATCTAAAAGCATCCCATTATTTTTAGTGTACTTACCCACAGCATTCCCAAGAATGTAGACTATGGCACTCATGAGAAAAGAGCCCACCCAGTAGAGTCCAATGGCTCGGTAACTGTCCCTGTGCAAACCACATAACACTGCCATTGTCAAAGTCATATGAACACATTAAGATAGATAGATAGATAGATAGATAGATCGATAGATAGATAGATAGATAGATAGATAGATAGATAGATAGATCGAATAGAATAAAATATTGAGGTAGAATAAATAAAAACAACAATAGAAAAAAACCCAGAATAGGANAGATAGATAGATAGATAGATAGATAGATAGATAGATATTCTCCCACATTTAGTGGTGCAGCTGTGACAAATAGCCTTGTGGACAATGCTCCTCTTACCCCCAAGTAATCGCAGCAATCACGAGCAGATACATGAGATAGTGCACACAGCCATCCCAATAGGAGATCATGTGCCCATGTGCTGTATTAATATGTGGATCTGCCTGAAACACAGGGTCAATTTATCAGTGAAAATGTGCGGAGAAACATACAGACAGCTCACAAACACGACTCTCGACACAACACTTGCCTCTTTGACGTAAAATGTCACGAATCCATCAATGATGTTGTCCTGCTGCAGCCCGATGATCAGATTCACCACACTGAGGAATGCATACACTGCATACACTGCACAGATGGATGCAATACTTTAGGTTTACTGGCTCCTGAGCCCTGAATTACACATCTCAGATACACCATGCAAACATAATGTGCTGTGTATAACTTTTTAATATTTAATCCCACAAGAGTTTATTAATAAAACACCACACACACACACACACACACACACACACACACACACAATAACATCCAAACACCATGAATATGCAGATATATCTATTTTGATTTAAACGTCAGACAGAACTGTATCATTCCTTGCTAATGACTTGGTGTTAAATCAACATTTCTCTCCAAAGACTGCAAAAAAACCTAAAAAAACCAGAAACATGCATTTGTGAATTCCTACCATAGAAAAGAGGATCTACTGGAGCCTTCTTCTTGAGCATAAAACGGGCTGAAATGGCCAGGATGAGGACTGTTGTACAGCCAGCGAAGAAGAACGCTTCAGCACTAAATGTAAAAAATGATTATTTTTAAATGATGCTAGTAACAGCTTCACTGTTGTTTTTTTCATCAGCGAATAAATTAGAGGTAACATCCAAAAAGATTAAAAGATGTAGTAGGTGTATTCTCACTCACCTGTTGCTGGAAATGAGGGAATTAAATAAATAGCAGATGGGGATGGACATCAAGGAGAGCACGAACACTCCCGTCCCTGCAGACGCGCTCATTGCGGACCAGGTTTGAGCGATTTATCTTGAGCGAGAATTGAGAATTAAAAATAATTCAGCCGAAAAAGACTCTCATGTCTCAAGTCTGCGAGTCATATTTGAAGAAATGGGCAAAAAGTCACGGTGAGTCTAAGAATGTAAACAAGCCACAAACTTGCAGTTCAGCTCCTGCATGTTCTGTCTTGTTCATCTGGTCTTTCTCGCTTTCGTCCCCCTCTCGGTCTCTCTACCTCTCTGCCTCCTACCTACTGTCACACGCGCACGCACGCACGCACGCACCGACACACGCACGCGCGCACACACAGCTGTTCAGACTCACTGTGAAGAAGAACAATCTTTTATCGCTGCTTTATGTAATAGAAGAGCTTGCGTTATAGTGCTCAGTAGAATAAATATAGTTTGTGTATTTTTCATTATTATCCTCTATAAATAGGCCATGAAGGTTTGTTTATGTTCTTCTAGTGAGAGTGCAGACTCTGACATCTAGCGGTCGATTGGAAAACTTGAAACTTGAAGCAGGCAGCAGGATTTTTTTTAATTATTATTTTAATAACAAACAAATAATGTGCATTATACAAGGCAACAGAGCCCATATGAAACACAAAATAAATTCATTATACAAATAAATGTATAAATATATTTATGATTATACATGTATGTAAATTTATAAATACAATTGGTATATATGTAAATGCTTATTTGCTAATATGCTTATTTTTTTAATTCTCTGATTCATAAATAAATCAGGGAATAAAAAACAGGATCTAGCGTTATATGCTGGTCACAAAAAATGTAATTACTGATTTAATAACTTTTTATACAGAACAAAGGAATTAATTACTTATGTAACAAAATAGTGATAACAGATACACTTTATATATATAAAGGTAGATACATACACACACACACACACCCTTTTTCCCTTTTTCATATATATTCATATAAATGTTGTTTTTATTTTACATTTTATATTTTCATCTATTATATATATTATGTTTGTTTGTTATCAGTTTGTCATTTTATAGGTCACTGCTTGGATTATTTCCAGTATGGTTTGGTGCAATGCTGTGTGTTATTGTTGAAAGTGTTTGTTGGATTAATTAAAATATATAGCCTATTTGTAGGATATCAACCAAGCTTTTTCCAATCCACAGAAAAGGAGATATTCAAGTGTGTTTGAAGGAATCAGCAAAGGTTTTTTTTTTTTTCAGATCTAATGAGGTGAAATTAATTTATTTTAAGTTGATTCCTACATTTTACTCTCGTGTAATTTGTCCTTCAGAAGTTCAAAAAACGATGTTGATGTATTCTCTCTGTGAACTGTAACCTGAAACTGGTTCTCATTTATTTTGAACATACACACATAAACTTAAAAAAACAACAAGACTGTCATAGTTAAAAATATTATGTAAAACGTTTCCTTTTCTTTCAAAGATGTTATATTTGGTTTCTATCTACTGTATGTAATCATAAAGATAGTAATATGCTTACTGTTTTTCCCTTATATATTGAATTCTTATAGCATAATTGTACTTTCACAAATCAAAGAGAAACTAACTTTCCTTTGCTGTACATTTGAAGGGAACTGGACCTCATATTGCCACACCCTCCTTAAATAAGAAAGTCAAAATTATTTGATATTTGTAATATGTATATGATATCTTTCCCTAGATTGTTTTCCTTTTGTTTATTTTATTTATTTATTTATTCGTTTATTGGTCTCTTCTTCTGTCACTTGATGGCACTGTTGTCCTGTTTGTGTGTTGCTGTTGGATTGAGCAATAAAGTTTAATGAAAAAAGTGTTTTGGAGGTGGTGTGCGCCTGCGTAATTTCTGCACAGACGCAAGCTAGCAGGTAAGTGCAGCTAGCTCAACATCAAAAGAGCGATGGCGTCCGCTACGATGGACACCACGTAAATAAATAACAACACATACGGTCCGGTCGGTGTGTGTTCGTGTGGCATTAACGGTTCTTTGTAGCAGTAGAAGAAAAAACAGAAGTGCGTCGTTATGGCGACCGGGAGCGGCGGCAGCGTCGGCGGCGGCTTAGCGTCAAACCATGACGGTCAGGAGGCAGCATCCAACTCGGCTCAGTCTGGAGCCGCAGCCGTGCTGTCCAACGTGCCAGCCTCCGGTCCTGCCCGGTCCGCCTCCCCGCCCGTCCTCGGCCTTCACCGGGAGCCCATGTACAACTGGCAGGCGACGAAGAGCTCCCTGAAGGAGCGCTTCGCCTTCCTCTTCAACAACGAGCTGCTCAGCGACGTCAGGTTCATAGTGGGGAAGGGCAGACAGGCCCAGAGGATACCGGCCCATAAATTCGTCCTGGCCGCAGGCAGTGCCGTTTTTGATGCCATGTTCAACGGGGGGATGGCCACAACCTCGACTGAAATAGAGCTGCCTGACGTGGAGCCGGCAGCCTTCCTCGCCCTGCTCAGGTAGGACAGGTGACCACCATGCACCGGCCAAATGCAAACCCACTTAGTAGTTAATCTGAATGTCCAGTAACATCCAGCTTCAGATACATTTGAAGGAGAATGTGATTTAATTATTGCACTGCAGACTGGGCACAACTAAATGGGAACATCATGACAGTAACAGTGGGTAACTTTGATAGTATAACCCTCAGATCATTATAGACACTCCCAGATTCAATAGCATTAGCTAAGTATTAGAGCTGCAACGATTAGTCGATTAATTGATTAGTCGATTGATAGAAAACTAATCTGCAACTATTTTGATAGTCGACTAATCGTTTAAGTTATTTTTCCAGCAAAAATTCATAAAATTTGATTGTTCCAGCTTCTCAAATGTGAAAATTTGCCCCTTTTCTTGGTCTTGCATTACAATAAATTGAATATTTTTGGGATTTGGCTATTGGTAAGGCAAACAAGACATTTGTTGAGGTCATCACATATTGTGATAGGCATTTTTCACTGTTTTGTAATGTATTGTAAATCAAATGATTAATCGATTAATTGAGAAAATAATTAGCAGATTAAATGATAACAAAAATAATCGTTAGATGCAGCCCTACTAAGTATACTGTAGAGCTGAAACAATCAGCTGATTAATGGATTAGTAGTTCATCAACAGAGAGTAAGTCAAGCTAAAATTACACATATTCTCTGATTCCAGCTAATAAGTTCTGAGGATTTGCTACTTTTCTTGTCATAGTAACTGTGTCTAATGTGTTTAGATGTGAATTAAATATCTGTATATCTAATAACAATAATAATTAAATATCTTTAGGACTGGGCCCTTGGACATTATGACAGGCATTTTTCACCATTTTCAATTAACAGTTTGAAGATTAGTAGTTTAATCAAGTAAGAATCTGCAGATAAATCAATAATGAATACAATTACTTGTTGATCCGTCTGTGCAACAGGGATGTTGATATGCCTCGAACAACGGCTCACTAGAAAGATCTTTAATTAGGACATTTTGCATGAACGCCCCTGGATTAGTGAGGTGAAAGTTTTATTTTGTATCATTGATTGATTCCGTTTTTATTTTGCAAAACAGATTACAGTGTAATATTCATGATACTCAGCGTACATTGTTCCTGATGTACAAAGACAGATGGTCTGAAAGATGGTTTGGTACAAACATGTTGTCAGCTACAGCTACAGCGTAGACCCTTATGTGAAGCAAAATTTGTCAAAGATCTCTGTGTGCACAGTTACGTTGAGGTACATTAGTATTAGCTACAGAGACAGGCACGTTTACTAAGGCTTTGTTTGCTATGTGATTTAGGTGAGACTGAACATGAAGTCCATTTCATGTTTTATTGCTCATTATATGATGATTTAAGGGCTGCTGTATTTAGTCCAATGTCCTTAATTTCTGGATGAATGATTATAAGAAACTTGAGCTATTTGTAGAGTTTGGAACAGCAGACAAACATGTCCATGTCTGACAAATGTTTTTTGCAACAGTACTTTTTTTGTGTGTCTTATAAGTACAGGTGCGCTGAGCACTTGTATGTGCATGGCTACCTTGCAGACCTAGTATGCTGTATATTCAGAAGTAATGCCGATATAATGCCTGGCTTCATGTCTGACAGCAAAACAATTTTTTTTAAAGATACTTTAAGATATAAAAACATGTTTTCATACAACCCCCTTTTTTATCCCATTTAACAAAAGAAGTAAAACATCTCAAATGGTAAATGTTCTGAAGACAAGCAGCTGTACAAGAGTATTGTCCACAGTCTAAAATTGGCAAATTTATGGTGTAAATCAGGTACTGTCTGATCAGAGAATAAGTAGACAAGACCATGAAAGCTGGGATCAAATGTCTGGTCATATTTAGACAGTTTTCGATGCGATGGACAGATTACAGTTGGTACCAAAGAAGTACTGAGGTTTGATACCTTTTTAAGGAACATTTTTGACACCACCTGCGTAATACAAATTTCATTTCTGTTTTAAGATTTGTCAACCTAAAATGTGATGGCTAAACCTTTTCAAATTATACTGCAGGTAACAATATGAATACCTGTCCGTACACATTGTTCTGTTGCCTGTTTCCTCCATACAGGTTCCTGTATTCTGATGAGGTCCACATTGGCCCAGAGACTGTGATGACGACTCTATATACGGCTAAGAAGTACGCCGTCCCTGCTCTGGAGGGTCACTGTGTGGAGTTCCTCACCAAGCACCTCAGAGCCGACAATGCGTTCATGCTCCTCACTCAGGTTATTTTCTAGTACATACTTGACACTTCAACTGTCTGGCATCTTTAAGTGCACCTTTGGTTTGCCACTCTAAATGTCACTTTATCCAAATTATAGGATTCATATTTATCTTGTTAACCCCAGAGGTATCAGAAATTATACACAGACATATTCGGATACTTTTGTACTGTTCAAAGCCTTGAGAAATGACATTTGACAGCAACATGTTTTTCTAGAAATGGTGGTCTACATACTTCACATACTATACCTTACTGTGATCAGCTTTTACTGGATCTATTTTCTACTGAAGAAATGGTGTCCAAGAAAACTGTTAACATTGATTTCTGGTGATTATCCAGAAACACACATTGCTGCTGAGGTTCACATGTAATATTTTGATGCTTTGAGCAGCACGAATTAAATTCCATTTAACCACCATTGTATTGGCGCAGAAAATCAAAACTCACTGCTTGGCCAGACATTAACAGGAAAGTAGCAAAATATGTTCATAGTATTTTAAGTGAACTCACCCTTTAATAAGGCACCAAAATAAGACAATATTAAAGCAGGACAGGAATAGAAGGTTTCAGTAACAGCTTGGTCTGATTTTAAGGGCGTTCTCTGGGGCAGTATGTGAGATAATGTTATAACAATTTTGCATTGTTCTTTCCATCTACTGGAAACTGTCTAATAGCCCTTATAATGGAAGATGAAGCCATTTTTCTTTCTTTGTGTCCACACCAGACCGTCTTCCAGCCATCGATGGTTGAGTTTTTATGACATTAGCTGTTCTATTTTTGGTTTATCCTGCCGTTTGTTTGGGTTCAGCATTTTGTTCTGCTGCTGGCTGCCGCGCCTTCAGGCTGCATGTGCAGCCGCTTTCTGATCAAAAAAATAACTGTCATGTTTAAACCACCTAAAGTAACCCAGAGAAAACAAAAGACACAATCCCAGCAGTCTGCTCTTAATTATCAGTGTCACTGCCTGCCTACTCATTTTAATTTCATTAACATTTTATGAAGTTTGAAGGAGAATCAGGTGATGTTAGAATACAAGATATAGAAAAATCTACTTGCAGTGTTTTCATTAGAATGTAAAAATATTTAATTTTGCCCAACATCTTTTTGGTTAATCTTACACAATATTTAATAAATAAAGAAAGCAGCTTTGTAAAAATCCAGCAATTCTCTTCTCTTTACATACAGACGGGTGACAAATTAAAGGGGGAAAAAAGTGTCTCAGTAAGGTGTTGGACCACCACGTGCTGCCAGAACAGCTTCAGTGCATCTCGGCA